>CBVK0100485543.1:0-18441 GCA_900067695.1 Picea abies
TTTAAGAGAAAGGGGATAAGGTGGTTGGCATTGAATGGAGGGATAAGGTGGGCGAGTCTTAATGAAAGGGAGAAGGAGGTGAATGAGAGAGAGGGAAAGGAGGATAAGAGGAGGAAAAAACATTCGAGGGGGGAACTTTTGGATTTTTGGGAGAGAGCATCATTTTGAGAGGGAAGGACTATATTACTAGTTTTTTTATTGTTGGAGGAAATTGTTGGAATTTGGTGCACTGAGACAGGGGGAACCTGTTGCTGGGAGTTTTGGTCTTGGGGGCCAGGAATCCTTATGAAATCCTGGAGCTAGGGAGTCGGACAAGCTCTGTTCCTAGCTGGCTGGGAGGTTAGTCGATTTTGGGTAGAGCATCAGGCAGAGTTGGAGAATAGCAAGTAGCATCAGTTAGAGGTATGTATTTTCATTATTATGCTCTGTTATGTAATTTATTATGATAATGCTCATAAATTTTAATTATGTTGAATAATGAATGGTTATGAATAGTTATATGTTGAATAAGAAAATTGTAAAGATGTTAGGATAGAATTTCTCTTATTAAATTTATCTTTTATAAGGTTCTGTTGAAAGAGACCTTACAGGCACTTCTACCCATGAAACAATATACAAAACTATTCACATAATAGAACCTGGAAGGTATTGTTTAAGCGCCACTTTAGAACTCGAATACCTTTTGTACAAGGAGTGACTTTGAGTCGAGAGATTGCAAGCATCAACAGTCCTACAAGGAAGTAAGAACTGTAATAAGAACAAGAATTTAATAGAATTATGAATAACAAATTAGATTAAAATCCAAGACAATCTCTATGCTACATAAATATAATATCTATGATTTCGCAACATCACTTAACTTGTGGTCTGGATCGGTCGTATCATCTACGCGGTTGGGGAAGACATCCATAGACTGGAAGGGAGAAGTGGGTCAAGGTTGATCTGATGGGTACCCTCGCCAAAACCAGGGGTCGCATCATTAGATCGCTATAATCACTTCATTAACAATGATTACTAAAAAGAAATACAAGGAACTGTTAAAATTGAAATGATTAAAATATACAGAGATTATACACTATCAAAATTATACAAACTGCACGACCATTACAACAATGAGACTTCACCCTTGTCCCTTTAATAAATTATACATTAACGGCTGATGATAATAGACAATGAGAGTCAATAGGATTTCGGGGTGCTTAGAAACCCCTGTCGACAAAGATAAGACGAAAAACCTTTTATATTTCCTAAATGGCCAGGTGTGGTTGGATGAGTATGGGGTAAACCCCCTCAAGAAATTACTTTAAAGACTTTTTATATTAATAATGCATAGTGAAACCATCATATTTCTTAGACGCGTTGAGCCACAGTTAGGAAAAACCCGTAGAAATCTCTAGTCTGTACAAATAATAAAGGAAAACTACTTTACTTTACAACAAGGATTGCAGTGGATATTCTAGAATTCCAAGACTCCTTACGGGGAGGTCGGGGTGAAATATAAAGTTTCGACACAATGAAATGCGATCTGTTCCTATAGAAATTGCATTGGAATGTTGACCCATAGAGAATGATTGTTTACACAATGGAGAATCAAATTTCCATGCTCGACAAAGAACCCTCGTAGAATAAATTTTAAACACAGAGTTACAACTTTTGGCCATGACATTATTCCACAGAAAACCTTATAATATTAAAAAACTAAGGGTTTGAGAAGAAAATTCTTCGTTTACATATCAGATGGAGGCAGGAAGGAGAAGAGAAATCATGAAGTGACAGAGCCCGATTTCAATCAAAATCTATATTTATTACAGTAGTCTAAGCTCCTATTTAAGATCCTTTTCAGAATAGATAATAAGTCTTTCCAAATTATTTAGCGCTCGGGATGATACAGATAAAGTCTATGTATCTTTACTAGATAGGGTAACCACGTACGACAAAGGAATAATAACCAACATAGAAGAATGATTACCTTTCAAAGACTCCGACCAATTTTCTCTGAGGCCACTCCTATCATCGATGCGAGTCCCAACTTCACGATGGTTGGTCATTACATTCGACCGAAGAGTAATAGAGGTTGTTTGGCCAATTTCTGCGTATACATAGGGATAGGAATT
The DNA here is from genome assembly GCA_900067695.1 of Picea abies. NCBI lineage: Eukaryota > Viridiplantae > Streptophyta > Pinopsida > Pinales > Pinaceae > Picea > Picea abies. The sequence continues at coordinate 2,115 of CBVK0100485543.1, forward strand.
GACAAAACAACATTGAAAAAGCCCTAATGATCCGAGTAATGGATGAGTAAATAATCTGTGCCAAGGCCATGTGATTGATTTGAGGTGGCGAGAGTATAGTGGGCACAAAGGCCGAGCATTAATCTAAGGATTATGCCACAGGGTATCTATTTAATATTGCAAGTAGGGTCTTTAAAACTTGACAGTACGCTCCTACCACCTTACTTAATTCTCAGTTATGGAGAAGAATAAGTACAGATGAGTTAGGTTGAGAACACACTCCTTTGGTCATTCTGGTTATGTTTAACACTTAACCATTCCCCTTTGTGCTAATCACTTTTTCTCGAGTCTTAATACTTATATAAACAATCACCACAATATTAACGAATGATCAGGGTGTTATAGGTTATGTGTTATACGATGGAATTTGCGCAAATAGGAAAAATGTCCTATAGTTTACAAAAGGAAAACACCTTGTATTCTAGAATGAGGACCAAAGAAATATAAGCCTTGAGTAATAGTTTCACCCAGCTCTTATGGAGGGTAGAGTTGACAGGTCCTACTAGATATGTGCATCTAGAGAAGAAGAGGAAAGACCAAGTTATGGATGCCAAGAGGGTAGTGAAACCTCTATGTCACGATGTTATGATTGAAGTCATGAAGTTTATGTTTGAAGCTATGATTGTTAGAAGTTCTCTTTTTTAAATTCAATGATAAAAATTAACGACCTTATAAAATTTTTTTTTTTATCGCAAAATATGGGAAACATTGCAGTATGCATATAAGGTAGAATCACAATAGCACACAACCAAAATAAATATAGAATAATGACGGTGAAATGAAAATACAAGGAAACTCTTTCTTGCACCGATGACCTCAAAATATAAAATGCATATACACTTTCATGAAGTACCATGGTCCACGTTCTAAAGTAAAACATATCTTGCAAGGAAAGTATGAAAGGGTTTTGTTTCAGGCCCTTGCGTTGCATAAATTCATAAGTGATGGTTGTCCAAGGGAATGAATCAACACCAAAAAACCTCAAGGATAATAAAGTAATGATACCATCCCCAAATAGTCATGTAACCCGAGGAATTGGCCATAGTAAATACCCAACAACAATTATAATAGATTAAATACAAATCTAACAACATAAATCACATGAAAAGTAGGATGAGGAGAGTTGGTTTAGAATGCTCTGTAATCTCTGTTGAAAATGACCAAAGAAAACCATGGTTGAGGAATGAAAGGAATTTGGGAGGAAAAGTGCATAGCTCCAAGCGACTAAGCATTAAATGAGCTCTCTATTACACCAAAACACAACAAATATACCACCTCTTATCCCTCAATCTTCATATTAAAGTAAATATCAAGAAATGATTGTGGAATCATGTAATTAAGTGGAATTTGGGTTCCCTACTATAGTGGCATTATGAGATCATTGATTTATAAGATCTTTGGATTTTCCACTTGAAAAGTTCATCACTTATAATGTTATATAATCTTTTTATTATTAAGTATTCTATTGAAGATCACAAACTTAATCTTTATAAATTTAACATAGAAATTACTAAAATAAGATGAAAAACTAAAAAAAAAAGAGACAATCAGTGACACGCCATCCACACAATGAGCACAAGATGTATTGTAGTAAAAACTGACATGGAAAAAACCTATCTAGAAGGTGAGGCATATGCTCTAGTTTTTACTTCTCAATTATGAAATGTGAACTGAAATGCACACTCACTATTGATATTCCATGGACATTGTGGTCAATATGGTTTCTATAATATCTCCTTATTACTATGATCTCCCTCAATATACCACTCTCAATGATCTACTCTCCTATGGAATAATTCTCAATAAAATAAGAATGGAACCCCTACATTTCTTAGCATCCTAGTATTTAACATAACCTAATAGTCATATAGGGTTAGGGTTAAGCTTATTTCATGCCTCAACCCCCAAAAGTTGTTAGGGTTTTCGACCCTCTAGAATATTCTTGAACATCCACAAACAATTATATCCACTTGTGTGAGTAATGTAATCTAGCATGGAATCTACTCAATACCATGGTAGTCAAACATATAAGTCATAATTTCCAATTTTTGCACACATAAAGTCCCAAAATAGATGACAAATTTATGATGATCAATTTTGAATTGATTATGGTCCCCCATAGTTAAGGAATATTTATTCTTATATATTCTCTAGGTGATATTGTCTCTTATCTAGGTCTAGGATTGCCTTGGTAGTAGGTGTGGTTTGTCTATGGTGTGTCTATCTCTTCTCTAAGCAATGGATGGCTAGTTGCTTAGACTGTGTGAATGATTCATGCAGGAATTTTAGGTGTTGCAATAGGAATGTCAATGAGAACACACACACACACAATATATATATGTGTGTGTGGGGGGGGGGGGGGGGGGGGGATGTTTACTCACATTATAATTTTTAGATTCTTTGGGGGGGGGGATGTTTACTCACATTATAATTTTTAGATTCTTTGAAATATTTAGGCAACTAGATGTAGGAAAGCATGGAGGTTAGAGAATGCACCAGGTCCTCAGACACAGATGTTAAAGAATGCATCATGGGGAGGGTTGGATTGGATTATGATTACCATGTGGTTTTACTATCACAGAAAGGTGAAAATTTAGAGAATGGAATTGGGGAGGGTTGGATCATATTATGATTAAAATATAATTTTAGTATCATGGGGAGGTGAAGATGTTTGATAATGCATTATGTGGAGGGTCGGATAAAACTAATGATACCATGAAAATTTGTTATCATAAGGAGGTGTGTATGTTATAGAATCCATTGGGTTGGATCATCATGTTATTTTGTTATCACGGGGAGGCACAAATGTTAGAGAATGAGTTATTTACTTTGTTGGAAAAACTTTTAGTACTAAATCATAATATTGTATAAGCATGGGCAATAGAAGGGAACACCAAAGGAAACACGATCAATAATTGAAATGATGATTCACATAATGAACATCATAAACTATACAAGGAAGGAAAAAAACATTTGAAATTTGGAAATGAAAATATAATATGGTTTATTGTGAAAATCTGTTAAATAAGTTATATGGGATAAACAATATAAAGGTTATGGATTCAAACACATAATTAGATGAGTTATATATTATGAGGGTTTCATGGGTCACAGATTAAGGACTATAGGTTACAATATTTAGGGATTTATGTGGTTAGGCGTTATGTGTTTCATATTTTAAGAATTATATGGATTAACTATTATAGGTTTAGCAAGGGATAGAGGGGTTAGGGGTTAAATCTATAAGAATTATGGGTTATGGATTCGAAGGGATAGATGTTATAAAAATTAGATGTATTAAATAGATCTAGAGTTTATAGGAGTTAGGATTTTGTTAGGGTTGGGGATTATAAAGTGCGAGGGGTTAGGAAATGAAAATGAAATGTACTCATGGGTTCACACTCATAAATTTATGAGATTAAAATAATAAAGATAATAATAAAAAAAATACCAAGGAAATAAATTTCTAATTCTAGTTTTTTCTAAACCTCGATGTTTGAATAAGTTGTGATTGTAGGAAAATTTTCATTTATGACATGCTACAAATCCATGTTTTCAATGGATACAAAACCCCATTTTTCAAAGAGTTTTCAACATGCTACATATCCCTATTTTTAGTGGCTACAAAACACTACATTCAAAAATAGGATTGTAGTTATGATTATGTTATAGCGTAGATAATTTGATGAAAAGTATTTTCTATTTCATGTTTTTAATCATTATTTCAATTCTACAAGTGTAATTAATTTCTTCTAGTGTGGTTCTATTTTACAAAGTATGAGTAGATGTTGTAATCTAACTATAAACTATGACTTTTATTCCTACCCTAGGAATACATTTTCATTCTACAACATGGCATGTGTCCCTTTTTTTAATGGCAAGAAAACCTTGTTTCTCAAAGTGTTTTCAACATACTATCGATCCTTGTTTTCAATGGATACAAAACCATATTTTACAAAATGTTCTAGCATGAAACTAATCTTATTTTTAGTGGCTCTATAAACATTTTTTCTAAAATCAGATATGGTTGTGTCTCGGATAATTTCATCAAAAATAACTATTATTTTATTTATACAAGTATTATTTAATTTTTAAAAATGTATTTCATTTTTGCAACCATGGTCACATTTTCAAACTATAAGTTGATTTTTCAATCTATCTGTAAAGTGTAACTTTCATTGATCCAAGCCTAGTAATGCATGTTCCTTCCACAATGAAATGATTGAAAATAACAGTGAAGAGACTTGAAGCTTAAAAATATAGTGCATGGTCTCTCACCTAGTCTTATATGATTTCCTACTTAGTAATCCCCCTCCCCACTTTCACAAATTCAACTTACCCATGTGAACTATGTTATTTATAATATACATTTTTTTAATAAAACTAGACTACTGAAATTTTACAGTACTTCAAAGGAAATAAACATTCCACAAAGAAAAGTACTTTTCCATTTTACTTTCTAATATATTAATAAAAAGTGATAATTATATGGTAACCCCCATACAATACATGAATATGCCGCCTTATTTGGTGACTAGTTTTATGATTCCTTCAATTTTTTTGTTCAATCATGTTCATGTCATTTCTCAGATCCTTATCACTACACTTTGAGCTAATGGAATCATCATTACCATACTCAAACTAATAAAATCATCATTAGATATCTTCTCATATGCATCATGCAATTTTATCTCCCACATGTTTCACCATTCTTTTTAAATTAAGGTAATTATTTCCATATCGACCAACCTCTTTTGATGTTGATTTCCATTTCACATTTATTATTTCCATTGAACTATTATCCCAAGAGAGTAATCATCATCTCTTTTCCCACTGAATATAAATAGTATATTTTATAAACATGGGAGTCTTTCATGTGCACCGTGAGCTAGTAGGAAATGGTATTTTTCAAGTCAACTTAGAAGCGATCAGGATTTTTTGAGAAGTAGGTTAGTTAACATATTTCACGCACCTTTATGGATTTATATTGGAATAACCTCTAAATTTTCATGAAAATTCTGAGGATCCTCAACTATGTTATGACGCCTTCACATTTCGATCATAGAATAAATCATTTCATTTGTAACTGGGATATCTCCGGAAGGTGAATGCTAGTTTGAGCGACAGAAATGTAGGAAATGATGAGAATCTAGATTTTTTTTTATAGGGAAATGAGACTATAGAAAGAACAATGAAAAGTGTTAAATGGACATCCTTGAGCGAACCATGGTCTAAAATTTCCTGCTATATCCAAAAATATATCTCTTGCAACTATCAACATAGTTTACTTTTCACATACCACTTCAATCTTCTTTCTCATCTACACCATTGTTTTCTTATCAACATTCCTTTATTATTACTCATATATTTATAGTTATGAGGATGTCAAAAAATCACTAACACATTGAAATGAGTATATATCAACAAGGAATTATTAAATTTTTAATTATGGATGCTCTTTCTTGAAATGATCAAACTTGGGAACAACTCATTTTTGTGTCTGGACTGGAAGAAGTAGTGGAAGGAAGTTAGGAAGAGGTGGTATATGAGGATGTGGTTGAATTAGTATGCTCTAAGAAATTTGATAATAAATAATATGATAGTTCCATTCAAAAGATAAACTATTTCATGGATTAAAAATGAGGAAAAGAAAATGTGGCAAAAAATCAAGAAGGCTTCAAATGTAAAAGAACTAGGGGTAAGCACTATAACATAAGTTGTTGCTACAAATTAAAGTACTACTCAATCTAATAAGAATAAGAGAAGACCTAAGTTATGAATTACTACATAAGACATTAAAACAAAGGCCACTTTTATAGAAACTCGACCTAATAATAAAAATAGGGAAATCAACAAATTATTTTCTAAACACTTTCATATGAACAATTTCAAGAAAATTAGGATTTATTTTTATAAGCTATTGAAGATGAGTAAAAAATTGAGGAGAATAAGTAATTCAAGGTTACACCATAATTTAGTTGTTCCCCCAAAATAAAAAGAACTTTTGTTGCGCAAATTGAATGTATCTTTAATTCAACCCATAGAAGAATGACTTCAACTAGAATGAGAAGTATGTGGTACAAAAGAAAAAAAAACATCCACCTTATTCTTTGCATGAAGGTGGTGTTAATGATATAAAAATGTTTGGAAGATGTTGTTATAGATCCAACTGTAATTGATGTTGCTACAAATCTAGATAGAATCAATAGTGATATGGATTCCATTAAAATTGAGATAGCTACAAAATTTGTCCAAGTTGAATTTGTGACATAAACCTATAATATTGATGTTTCTACAAGACCTCATGTAGTTGAAGTCGCTACAAAAGATGTTGAAATTGAAATTTGTATATAACCCATTACTATTGATATTACTATAGAAGTTGATGAAGCATGTCTAGTGACAAATCCTATCCTACCAAGGGAATGACTCCAAGAGAATATATGGATGGTATTCGAGAGTAAATTAAACTTGAGAATGCAACATAAGTTAATTTTTTTTTAGCATAGGTATAAGAGGATACTATGCTTGATATTTCAACATATGTTATAGAAGTTTCAATAGAAGGTTTATTTGAGTAGGTGCCAATAATATATTGGGGTACCCTCATAGAAAATGTATATGAATATGTGAAAGATAATGAAGGATTATTTGAAGGGGAAGTTATGCCATAGAATTTATTCTTCAAACCTTACTATCATAGCCATTTGAATCATTTTTTTAGGTCTTAAAGTGGAAAACTAGAGGAATCTTGCTAAGTCATTAGATTAGGGTGTGATATCAATACAATAACATCATTGAGCTATTCATAGAATTTGAGAGTAGTTGGATGAATTCTATGCTCAAACAAGGGAAACATGAAAGTATTTTTGGAGAGAAAAATAGAGTCTTCAAGAATCCCTAAGAGTTGTTCATCAACTAAAATTGGAAAAAGAGAAGATATTCAATTTTTCTTATGAAGTCCTTTCATGTAGATCATCTTCCATTTTACATGTTTTTTTTCTTAGATGAAAAATGGATATATTTACATACTCATTACTTCATTGCATGAAAGTCTTGTATTGTTCTCATAGATGATCAATTTTGAAAATTGTGATTTTTTTTTTCTTATGAACAGGACAAGTATTTTATTATGTTAATTGTATCAACACTAATATTTGATTGCTCAGAAAAGAAAATGGGACCCTAAATCCTTTTGTGGGGGACATTCAATTAATATTTTTTAGTTCCTTCTTACCACACTACTTTTAATGGAATATAGCATGGGAAAATATGAAATACGTAAAGAGATCAAAAAATTTATGGGTGAGGGGTGAATATTGCATTCCCCTTGTGGTAATAATGGATTAATGAGAACTATTGATAAATCCTCATGTTTCTTACCAAACACATCATACTTAGAGGAATACACTCATTGAATGTGAGATAATAATATATCAATTAGAGTTGTATGCTCTATTAAGTTACTAGAAAAGTTGGGATTCCCTACCTATTAATTTGTGGAAAAAAGAACCCCTTTCATACCCTAATTTTAATGTATCTCTAAACATGTCTAAATTATAGATGGATTCTAAAGAGGTATGGGACACAATGGTTGGAGTTGAAGTTCCATTCCCCTTATTTATAATTCTTGAACCATATATCCCTTTTGTTTATTTTATAGGAATGAGCATGAAAATATAGTGCACATGCTAATATATAACTCAATATGGGATAATATATTATGGTAGAGCAAGGTCATCCCCTTTCAATTGGAGAAATATTGATGGAAAATATTATCACTCGGAATCCTCCGATCTAGAAGATGAATAAGGATATTAAGGAGATTGCAGAGTTGCATAAGGATGATTAAGCATTATTTATTAAAAGAGTGGTTATAAATATGTTGAACAAATTCTACATATTTCATAAGTTACAAAGAAAGAAAGTTGGGGAATGGATAAATGAGAAAGTGGGGGAATGGATAGATGAGATGATGAAATTAATCATTAATACCATGAATCGTTGTGGAATTTTCTTATTAGAGGTTGCTATGAAAACCTGCAAACACTGTTAGATACCACACCTTCACTTCCTTATTCTGAATAGTTATTAGTAGTGTTAATTAGCCACCCTAATCTAATTAGACATACCTAGATTATCGGTCATAGAAATGTATTCTATCAGTATACAAGATAAATTTAGGAATCTAATATAAGAAATTGAGGATATTTGATTCTCAAGTTATCTAAATTAGATAATTTTTTTACGTTGGTTACTTCATTTCTTAATTAACAAATACAATTTCATGTATAGAAAAGGGAAAACATATCCTTGATAAGTTGGAAAACTTTTGACACGCGCAAGTTTTAAATTGTGGAAGACATGTTTGATAATCCAAGGAGCTCCAGTTTAATCCATATTTATATGTCTTTGCAAGAAATAGTGAGCACTTAGCTCATTTAGTTCAGTTGTATATAATCCTTGTACTTTATTATGAAGAGGCAGGGCCCATTTAGCATAATAGGTGTGTTGTTTAATCATTTTACTATTGGATTTGTTATGTTTTTTAATGTTTTTATATTTAATATTTAGAAGCAGTATGAAATAGACATCAGCTTCCATTAAACCAACAATTTACTATAGAACTATGTTAATGATAATTTTCAAACAACTTAAAATGTTTGACATAAATAATTAGCATAATAAGTGTGTTGTTTAATCATTTTACTATTAGATTTATTATGTTTTTTAATGTTTTTATATTTAATATTTAGAAGCAGTATTACATAGACATCAACTTCCATTAAACCAACAATTTACTATAGAACTATGTTAATGATAATTTTCAAACAACTTGAAATGTTTGACATAAATAATTTTCATTTAATGCAAGAGTGGATTGTTATTTAATTTTTACAAGTGTTCTTTCATTTTGAAAGTGTGATTTAATTTAGTAGATATTTTATAGTGTGAATAAAATCTGATTCTTAAATTATTAATGCAATTTCTTTCTATTACAATATTATAGAAATCAATTGTAAAGAGACTTGAATCTTGCACATATAGTACACGATATCTTTCACTACTTTTGTTCATTAAGTTGATAATTAAATAATCAATTACATTAACCATCTATCTTATAATAAGTATTATTATTTATTCCTTGGATTGAACACTTTATCCTTAAACATCCTTTATTTTCATCCTTCTAAAAAGTGTACGTGATAACCTCGAGTGAGGAGCTTATAAATGTTTTAATTATTTAGAGAGACAAGTCTCTAATTTGACAACAAAACATTGATGCTACTAAATGTCTCTTTCTTGAATCGTATCCCTCCAAAGGTGACACACATCCTCAACAATCTTGCAACTAGAAATAATTATATGAGCATTGTATTCCACGACACTTAACACAGCCATTACATATTGTTGTCCCTATCCAATCTAATCTATATTCACTAGTCATTCTTTCGAGAGGATTTTTTTCATTCCTCTAATGATATAGAAGTTTCAATGTTTACATGAATTCCAAGAACCCATATATTCTACCCAAAAATATATCTTTCTAAAGTGTCTTCTTTATTGATAGCTCATAGATATTCATTTCTCATTGGGTACATACCCACTTTTTCCCTTTCCATCCTATGTTTTTCATTTATTCTCTCATTAGGATTATTCATTTCAACATTTATAATTGAATCATCTTATATGTGGTATGATGGCTCTATTTCCTTGGCCATAGATCAACCTCTTCCCACACTTTAAAAACAGATTTGTTTCTAGGAAAAATCAATTGCAAAAATCATTCCAACAATCTACGATATTCTTGTTCTTCATTATCCAAAACTTGTTATCAAATATTATGGACTTACTTTTAAAAATGTTTTACCAAATCATTGATCTCCTAGGAAGATATTTTATCTTTCTTATGCAATATTTTCATTCATGTGCATGATACTTTGATATTAGTATATTACTCCATAACTTTGAAGGGTTTTGAATCATATTTCACTGTTGTTTTTCTACCAACACTCTGTTGAAAGGAGTAAATATGCTCAATCCAAACACTCCAACCCACTTAGGAATTTCCATTTTGTTCCAATATAACATTTGATTTCATATCTTCTTCTTATAGGAATTTTCACTTAATATCCAACTTTGTTTCCACAACTACACAAGATGGCACTACCAAATTAGAATTAAGAAAATTGACATTACTATGTGAATTGCTTGAATACAACCATTTTAGTCAAAAATAGTTTCCCACAAACATCAATTAATAGATTTTTAATTGATGTGGGATATATTGACCTAGAAAAGGTGATTATGTATAAATGAAGTCTCAAACATAAGAGAATAGTGTATTGCCATGTTTTATCTAACTACTTTTGCAAAACTAGAATTATTCCTTGAGGGCGTTTTCTTGCAAACAACCCGGTTAATAAATGATTGGATGACATTTTCATGCTATTGTATTTGAGAGTTAAAATATGAAAATAGTTGTATTAATTGCATGACACCGATTAATAAATGTACATGAGATTGATTCTTATTAGTTAAAGATACGGCTAACAAGTTTCTTGAGTGACAGGAAACTTAATGATGCTTTGACGTAGTTATTGTCCAGAGGAATTTGGGACTCTGGATTGAGTGAGGGAGTAGTTCTTAATTAATAAATTTTCTTATGTAATTGGATTGATTTATGTCATTACTAATAAGTAAATGTTTTAGTGGATGCAGGCACAAGGATCATGATTTTCGATCCAAATCACAAAGGAGTAATGGGGTTGTATATAACTAGATCAGTACTATGGGGAGAGGTGGAACAAGGTCCTTGATTCCACCTACCATCAATCCCATTGTGGCCGGAGTTGAAAAGTGCGAGGAAATTTTGCTTGATTGGTTGCACGATGTCGTGAGGGTAGGCCACAAACTCAGTCACTCATGAGGTAAACTAAGGAGTGATCAATAAGTTGGAGGACTTATTCCTTAGAGTCCAGTAGTCTCACAACTATGGGAAATGATAGAGTTAACAGGGTCTCTATAGGTTGCACCATTTTCCCAATGCTCAAACTCGAATGCTTGAAGGGAATGATGCATGCCACACTTGGAGTACGCAAGTACGTCCTAAAGGGAAGGGCATGCATGGAAACTTAAGCATTCTTATAATAAGGAGGACGCTTAAGTAAAAGTAAAAGTGAAATTTATGTAAGGCTAGTGTACATGTAAAAGTCCTTAGTGATTAACATTTAGTAAAATACTAACTTACATTTATTCCTTAGGAAAAGAGTACATATTTATTAAGATGTAAATACTTAGTAATATGACTGAAAGTGAAATTACAAATATAATACATCTAAGAAATGATCTTTAGTCTAAATTTTGATTGTTTTAAACTAGAAAATTAATTAATGGGGAAATTCAAATATAAGAGAACTCTAACAAAATGAAAAGTGGCGGAGAAAATATAAGTGACAAGAAAAGACGAGAAACATTTAGGAGAAATTCTAAGAGTCAGAAAAAGATGCGAAAAATTTAAGAGAAAATCTAAGAGTCAAGAAAACATTAGAAACATTTAGGAGAAAATCTAAGAAACAAAAAAGCAGGAAAAAATATAGAGGAAAATCGAAGAGACAAGAAAGGAAGTGAAATATGTAGGGGAAAATCTAAGGGACAAGAAAAATTGAGAAACATCTAGGAGAAAATATAGAAGTCGAGAAAAGATAGGGAATATTGAGTAAAATCTAAGTAACATCTAAAAGTTCAGAAAAGATAGGGAATATTGAGTAAAATCTAAGTAAGATCTTTGAGTAATTTTAGGAAAGTAAGAAAATAGATGAGGGAAATACTTTATTTTTTTAATTGATAAATTTCATGATCAATGAGGAGGTTATAAAAGAATCGAGACAAGAGAGGGATATTTTTTTTTTCCTATTGCTCGATGGTCGTAGTAATGACCCTTTTAACCTGTGAGTATTCTAATTGAGAGTTGCACCTGGTGTAGCATTAGAGGTGGTTACACCATTGCTAGAGTTTGAGTTGGTTCTATACAGCCCCGTTGAGGCTTGGGGGGGCTTGGGGAAGAAGCGTACCCATTGACATTATCATAGGCATTCGGTGGGTCTAATCGGCGATTGATAGGCTCCAATGAGGATTGAAGCATGAATCGAAGTTGATGTAACCCAGGAGTATCTATCAAATCTCTGATGAAGTTCATGAAACATCCAGTGAATTGACGTAAAGCTCCAACAAGCCATGAAAATTCTTCGGCAAATAATTCTTACGGTTATGAAAAATCAGTTAGATTTCCCATTTTAACTTTCATTCATTAAGTTGTAAAAAATAAAAATGTATTATACAATTATTGGAAGTACTAATCCATATATCAAGTCTATTTAAGTGGCAATGGTGTCGTAGATTGTTAATTTGCTGATTAGTAAATGTTAAATTGAAAATCGTGGTGGGTGGATGGCCATTGATATTCGGCTTTAACAATTCACAGTTATAATATATTCCTAGCACATTCACTATTGCAATGGATGATGAACATCGATAGACATCACCATTAATTTAACTTTTTAGAGAAATCATTAAAAACTCCACGTGGGTGTAATCGGTCTGTGCTCATACCCTACCTTGATTGAAGAAAAGGTTGAATTTAAGAAACTTGAAAGGATAAAAAAATCATGAAGGGAAGTTTCTGATCTTAATCCTTGTATATATAAAAAAAGACTGCTACAACCCTTGATTTACAATCTCGGAAGGAGAAAATTCGTTGGATAGTTCTCATATTATACAACATATTCCCATCGTTTTCATATTCGGATAGTATTGGAATGAATATGAGAGATGCCTAAACCTAACATGATCTTGTTAATATTTCTAGATATGTGCACATAGGAGAGGTTTATTTCCATATCTATGCACATTGGTAATAAGCCAATGCCCACAATGTTTCACATCATAAAATAATGCATCAACAAGGCTTATTGCAACGATCCCTTTGTTACGACTAAGAAAAAGTGAAGCACACTATGTAATTTTTTTTAAAGCATTAGGAATTAGCATCAACACATAATCCAAGCATCGCAAATGGTGACCCAAAATCAACTGGGAACATCAGTACTTTTAATCGTTCAACTCATGACATAAAGATAATCATTAGATAACACAAGGATAACACGAGATAACATAATGATAAAATAAATATACATTAAAGATGACATAAGTATACTACCCGCCCAACCTACCCTTTAGGGTTAGGAACTCCAAGACACATAAGCAACGCTCAAGCCCATGATTCATCCGATTTATTTTTACCACTTAAGGTCTCAGATCTGGCGACTGTTCTGAGGAACAAGGAGGTGTCTACATCCAATTAACAATCAATTCCAACAACAGCTAGATCAATCAATCAATCCTAATCATCAATTAATCATGGTATAAGGTTAATCATCATCTTTATCAATAATACATCAAAATTTAATTCATGGCACACATGATATCAAATTCTAAGAATCATTCATCATTTATTTGCAAATGCTTAGACCCGTAGGGATTATTCTTAATAAATTCATTATTTAGTTAATTAATTAATCAATTAATTTATTCAACAGATGCTCAAGATTTTATAAGGTTTAACATTCGCTCAATTTTTCTAGGCCACCTAGATTCATTGACTTGTTTTTTTTTTTTTTAGCTGCCGTGACATGCCCTTCAAGATGCACTCCATACTCCAAGGGTGTCACTCACCTTTCATTCAAATTTAATTATGCGACATACCCTTCAAGACGCACTACGTGCTCCAAGGGTAACACTCACCCTTTGATCGATTTTGGTAGTTGTCCAATCCTTGGAGTCAATACACCATTCAAACGACCTTGTGAGAGCCTAAGGGATTCTAAGGAATAAGGACCCTGCCTTATTTGATGCCCCTTAGAATCTTCGTGAGTGAATTTCTCAATCTACCCTCACGACATCGTGGATCTCTCGAATTAGGTAATTGTTAACCTACAATTCAATCCACAATGAGAGTGGTAGTAGGCTGTCATAGGGATGTTGCCACACTTCTCTCTCAATATCTAGTTGTTGTGCATGGCCCATTTACTCCTTATGTGAGTCTAATTAGAAAGCAATCATTAGTCTGCATCCATCAATGGAACATTGTCAATGATCCATAAACAACATCATAATATACCTAATCATATGTCACATATGCATAAATGAAAATAACCAAACCAATACAGTCCACTCCTTGACTGGATTCGAAGTCCAATGAGGTCCATTGATGCCATTGGCATCCTCAATATTTCAAGTGTCCTTCACACTCAGGGGAAACCCGTCAATATCATCTGTCAATACATAGATATCAAATAACATAGCATCATCATAAGAATCCATATGAAAACAGGCAACCATATACTAAAACTAGACACTTGCTCATCAAAGAATAAATCAACAACATGTGCTAGCAAGAGCAGGACGTTACACTTATTGCCAATAAAACAATGCCCACAAGCATCCACATTATAAATTTGCATGTTTATACTTGTGGAAATAGTATACCTCGTATGGATCTATGCAATCGGTGTTCCCTCCTGCCTTGATGCTCACCTAGATTACCATGATGGGATAGACGTTGGAATTCTGGGAACAATACTATGTGAACCCAATATCTTACAAACCGACATTTATGTAATAGAAGAAAATGGTGTATCGAGGAGATTATCACATGTAGGAAGCAACAAATCAACCTTTGGTTTGATACCACCATCTATTTGATCTACACAATCCACTATTGTGTTTAGTGTGATTTTCTTGTTCTAAAGAAAATAAAGAACAATTGTGTTTAGTGTGATCTCCTTGTTCTAAAATCCAAGTTATACCACTGTGAGCTGAAGATGAACTCGGATTCTTCCATTTATTTATTTTTGAAAAAAATATGGTATTAAAAATATAATTGTTCATCAAACAAATAGAGTAGTGTATAATGTGTGTCTCATGACATGAAATGCAACCCTGCAAACAAACAAATGCAACCTTGCAAACAAACAAGAAATGCAACCCTGTAAACACATTGGAGAGAAGACATCATGTTTTTTAAATGACCTTAATTATGTGTCATAACCCTCTTTAACTACTTCGCTATAAGCTAATTTAACAAATGTGATAATAACTATTAAGAGTGAAAACAAGGAAATAGCAAGGATAACAATGAGTATTAACCAATCCACCCTCAAAAATATCACAATTAATGACTCTGCAATGGTTGTTTATCCAATTTGGTATTTCAAATCACCATTGAGTGGAAACGATTCTAATATCGCTAAGCACAAGGATTAGGCAGAATATAAAGAGTTTTAGAGAGCCATTAAAACTAAAATAAAACATCATAGAGAAACATAGAGATGCAGATAAAAGAACCCATGAATCTTGTGGATGGAGAGATCTTATCTCATGATGGAGTGGAGGAAGTCTTTCTTGTGGTGATTAGAAATATCTATTGCATGGAAATCCTGGCCACCTGTGTTAAGAGAAGGGATCCCTTTCAGCTCCATCAAATCTATAACCGATCTCATGTAGTCATCATTCACAGAGCCATTTTATCTTCTCCTGATAGCGGAAGATAGAAGATTCAAGACTACCTAGCATCCATATTGAAGCAATAAAAAAAATGTTTATATTAAATTTAAACTAATTAAATAAATTAAAATTATAACCGGTGCACGCATACGCTAGGATTCTGATGGGGGAGGCTCAGGTGTAGGCCTCGTCTAGGGTTATTGAATCAAGAAAAAAATATTGTTTATATTAAATTTAAACTAATTAAATAAATTAAAAATATAACTGGTGTAGGCATACGCTAGGGTTCTGGTGGGGGAGGCTCAAGTGCACGCCTTGTCTAGGGTTCTTAGTGAAGTAAATACTCAAATTTAAACCTAATTTTGTCCATCGGAGGTGCTAAAATGTTACTACACGTAAGTGGCGCACAATTTTTTTTATACCTGTTAATTGTTAAGAAACATTAGCCATATAAAGAAGAGATTGTCTACTCCTGGTCATGCCATGCACTGAAAATAACCAAACGGAAAATTGTTTTTATACCTGTTAATTGTTAAGAAACATTAGTCATATAAAGAAGAGATTGTCCACTCCTACTCATGCCATGCACTGAAAATAACCAAACGCAAGCCAATTACTGAAAAATGTTAAACATAATGTAACCTCAACAGTCTGACTGTACACTGCCAGCTGTCCTGGCCAACTGTACTTTCTATTCTTGTTTAGCTTGAGCCTATTTAGCTCA
>CBVK0100485544.1:0-18437 GCA_900067695.1 Picea abies
TAAAAGACCTCTAAATCAGGAAGATAATCAGGCTCCACAACCAACAGTCATAGCCCGCAGTCATATGGGAGTAGAGCCATAAAGAAAGGGAAAGCGCCTGTCGAGCAACGAGTGGTTGAGATTGTTCAAGCGATTGATCTTAGCTGTCAAGATCAAAGAAAATCCGACCATCGATCTAGAGGGGTCGTTTTTGTGATTTCGAGCATTGAGATTTTTGAAATCAAGGGCGATGCAAAATCTCGAAATGCGAGATCTCGATATTTCATGTGGCATAAGTGTGAGGTCATAGTTCGAGGTCGCGTGGGGTGATGAAAAGGAGCTGCACAAAAGATCAAAGCGCCCAAGTCGGTCACAAAGAAGGATCTGCGTGGCCTCGAGGCACCATAATTGACTTGGAGGAGTCATGAATGTCTCCTAAATAATTCATGGGTGTCAGGCTCCATTCTGAACTCGATGGAGTTAGTTAATGGAAATAGGGGGAGGTGGTTGAAACCTCGTTTCACCAATTAAATGGAAAGCATGAAAATCTGGTCGTGGAAGGCAGACTGTCAGCTAGAAGTTCCCTGTCATGGATTTTCACATGAAGCCCATACTGATCTAATATTGTGTCTGACAGAAGAATGCAAGTGCACCCTGACAGAAGAATATGCAGATGCCAAGCCTTGAATGGAGTGACCAAAGCACTCTTCTGTAGAGAGAAAGTTTCTTTGAGTATATATACTCAGTTTTTATATTTTGTAAGGGGATGGTAGAGCCTTTGAGTATATATACTCAGTTTTTATATTTTGTAAGGGGATGGTAGAGCAAAGCTCTCGGATTGTAAAGTTTTAGTAAAGCCTTTGGCTTCTGGTTATGTATCTGTATTTGAGACTTCTTGCCTAATCTAAGTCAACTTCCTTCCTCCATCTTATTATTTGTTTGATTCTGAATGTTCATGACTGAAGGATTCACATGGATTATATCAATTGTGCTGTAATGATGTTTTATTCCAGTGTTGATTATAGTGTTTTCATTTTATTGAAGCTCTTAATCCAAGAAGATCTTGTTTACTGAGTTTTCCTCCCTTAGGCTGCTAGAAAACCTGATGTTCATAGAATACATTTACATTTCCTTCTCAAGTTCTTCCTCCTACTCACCCTTATTACAACATTACTGACTAGAAATTAGATCAAGACCTCACCTATCTGTGCATACCGACCTAGTTTTCTGAGTTAAGATTATACTTTCCTGAGACTGTACCCATTTGACCCCTTTTATAACCAACCCGTGACATAAACTCTGATGGGTATCAGGCTTACCTCTGCCACGATCCAGGGGTGACTTCTGGTGCTATCATTTTTGGCATCGTTTTCAGGGATGAATTGAAGATTTTCCATGTGTAGAACGACAATGAAATTTTGATTCTGAAGATGCATCAAAATTCAAAACCTTTTGAAGATTGCAACTTCCACCTGCCGACTCCACTGTCTCGACTCTATTGTTTCAGTGTGTCTGCTTCTGGATATACATGGTAGCCCCTGGGATAACACAACGATCAGAGCTGGTATTTGATGGTGAACAATGACTAGACACACTCATTTTGCACATCATTCACCCGACAAATCCATGGTTGAAGAATCGATTGGCAACTCCACTGGTTCAAAATGGACAAAATCTTGGCTCAGAGGTTTGCTTTTTGTGATTTTTCAAAGATATTTGGTTCCCCTAACCCACTACCTAGTAGAGCGGAATGGGAATGTAACCTTCCCAATTTTCAAAGAAAGGAGGGGGAGGTACCGACTTAACACTTACTCCTTTTTCACAATTTTATTCATCAGCTTCATATTGTGCATGAAGATGTTCAGATCAAGCTTTTCAATATTCATTGAAAGGAGCTGCCCTTGATTGGTGTCAATCTCTTCCCATTGAAAGAATCAACTATTTGCATAGTTTTCATGCAGGTTTCAATTCGTTTTGTAAAGATTATTTTCTAGCTGAGTGTCTTTATGAAAACTATTGTGATGAGTTTTCCTTGTTTCATGAAGATTCTGCTAGCCATGAAAATCATATTTGTGATGAATTTTTTACTATGGAGGAAAGCATTTGCTATGAATGTCTAGAGGTGTTGGATGATATTCATTATGATGGGTGTAATGCAGAAACATCTGGCATCATTTCAGATGCATTTTTTCTTTTAGATGTTCATGAAGATCAACATGTCTCTTTTGAAAATTATGATGTCTATGAGAAAAAAATTTCTGCAGTAGATATTTCTCCTGGATATGGGACTGAGGCAGATGTTGTTTGTTGTTCTTATGAGGAAAATGCGAAAGATATCTCTGTCCCTGAATCAAATGTTTTGAGCAGCCCTGCTTGCGAGGAAGAAGTTGTTGTAGATACTGATAGAGAGCAACCCATCTTTGACGAATATCCCAACGAAGGCGATGAAGAGACAGATATTTTTCATGGTTCCTATGTATGATGATTATGAATCTGATCCTTGGGGGAGACATGAAGAAGGAGAGGAGCAGTTGAAGGGGAAATTTATCTCCAGTCCAGAACCTATCAGTGAGAAACCATCACCTGGGACCAATCAACCTGCATCTACTCTTCACCCACCTGTGCCTGCTAGAGATTTTTAGCCATGTGTGAGTAGTTGTGTAACAGAGAAGGCTGTCAGTTACAAACTTTTCGTAATTTGTCGCTTGGCCTACGAGCCTGTGAAGGAATACATGGAGTTGTATTTCCTTCATGTTTTGAATCTGCCCAACTTCATCCTAACCTCAACATTAGGAGGAAAGATGAAGAATGCAACCGTTCTTTTGTCACGGTTGCATTATTTGTTATCAAGCATCGACATAATGAAGGATCTTCCAATTAGGAAGTTACTTGAATGGATATGATGGAAATTTTCTTTCACCTAGCACTGCGTAAAAGTCAATTTGTTTAGGACTGTACATAAATAAGCTCCTCGGAGCATGTGTGTTTATTTCAATTTTTACTTATTGGCTTGTATTCCTCAGCAGGGTGTTTTGAGCTTAACTCCATAGCCCAACAGAAGGCGAATGGAACTGCAAAAGGAGATCTTAGAGCCTTGTAGCCCAACAGAAGGCGAATGGAACTGCAAAAGGAGATCTTAGAGCCTTGTAGGGAGACATCTATCCCCCATGGAGCCTAATGGTATCACATATTCTTGTAGGGGGATGTTTTTCCTTTGAAGTTGTCCATTGGGTGACTAGATGCGAAAGAAGGGGTTTAAGAAACAAACAAATGTGTTTTATCCAAGGTCGTCGGCCGTGGCCAAGATTATTTTTCAATGACGAAGATTCCTTGTAGGTAGGATAGATCAACGATCCACAAAAATCGTGACTCCAAAAGGTGTTTAAAACTATTCATCAAAATCCCAAAATGTAGAGTCTCGATGTGTCAATTGTCGAAATGTCGAAGTCCCAAAACCCGAGATTCGTGGGAGTTGTCCGATCCAGTGGGGATAGGTGGTAGTTGATTAAACAATTTCATATAATCTGGTTTTGGGGGCTTTGAAGTGAGCGATAATCAATTTTTGCGAGTCACGAGATTGCGAAATAGATTTGGGTCATTCAAACTAGTGGAGCACGTGGCGCATGATCGGCGATTTCGTGGATCGGGAAATTTGAAGACAAGAGTATGGAAGCTCCCGATAAGCGAAGTCCCGAAACACCTTGGGAAGTTTGGGCCCATGGTCATAGCCCACGGTCATATGGGAGTAGATCCATAAAGAAAGTGAAGGCGCCTCTCGAGCAAAAAGTAGTTGAGATTGTCCGAGCAATTGATCCTGGCCATCAAGTTCAAATAAAATCCAATCATTGATCCAGAGGGGCCATTTTTGCGATTTTGAGCATCGGGATTTTTGAAATCAAGGGGGGTGAAAACTCTTGAAATGCAAGATCTCGGTATTTCATGTGGAATAAGCGTGAGTTCATGGCCCAAGGTCACATGGGGCGATGAAAAGGAGTTGTGCAAAATATCAAAGTGCCCGAGTCGGTCACAGAGAAGGATCTGTGTGGCCTCGAGGCACCATAATTGACTTGGAGGAGTCGTGAATGTCTCCTAGAGAATTCATGGGTGTCAGGCTCCATCCTGATCCCGATGCAATTAGTTAATGGAAATAGGGGGAGGTGGTTGAAACCTCATTTCACCACATAAATGGAAAGCATGAAAATCTGGTCGTGGAAGGAAGACTGTCAGTCGAAAGTTCTGTGTCATGGATTTTCGAGTGAAGCCCATACTGATTTGATCTTGCATTTGACATAAGAATGTAAGTGCACCCTGATAGAAGAAGATGTAGACACCAAGCCTTGAATGGAGTGACCAGAGCACGCTTCTATAGGGAGCAAGTTGCTTTGAGTATATATACTCAGTTTTTATATTTTGTAAGGGGATGGTAGAGCAAAGCTCTTGGATTGTAAATTTTTAGTAAAGCCTTTGGCTTCTGGTTATGCATCTGTATTTGAGACTTCTTTCCTAATCTAAGTTAGCTTCCTTCCTCCATCTTATTATGAGTCTGATTCTGAATGTTCATGACTGAAGGATTCACATGGATTATATTAATTGTGTTGTAATGGATGTTTTATTCTAGTGTTGATTATAGTGTTTTCATTTTCTTGAAGCTCTGAATCCAAGAAGATCTTGTTTACTGAGTTTTCCTCCCTTAGGATGCTGGAAAACCTAATGTTCATAGAATACCTTTACATTTCCTTCTCAAGTTATTCCTCCTACTCACCCTTATTACAACATTACTGACTGGAAATTAGATCAAGACCTCACCTATCTGTGCATACCGACCCAGTTTTCTGAGTTAAGATTATACTTTCCTGATACTGTACCCATTCGACCCCTTTTATAACCAACCCGTGACATAAACGCTGATGGGTATCAGGCTTACCTCTGCCGCGATCCAGGGGTGACTTCTGGTGATAACATTTTTAGCGTCGTTGTGGGGGATGAATTGAAGATTTTCCTTGTGTAGAATGACAACGAAATTCTGATTCTGAAGGTGCATCATAATTCAAAACCTTTTGAAGATTACAACTTGCACCTGCTGACTCCACTGTCTCGGCTCTACTATTTCAGTGTGTCTACTTCTGGATACACCTGGTAGCCCCTGGGAGAAAACAACGATCAGAGCTAGTCTTTGATGGTGAACAAAGACCAGACACACTCATTCTACACGTCATTCACCTGGCAACTCCATGGTTGAAGAATCGATTGGTGACTCCACTGGTTCGAAATGGACAAAATCTTGGCTCAGAGGTTTGCTTTCTGTGATTTTTTAAAGATATTTGGTTCCCCTAACCCACTACCTAGTAGGGAGGAATGGGAATGTAGCCTTCCCAATTTTCAAGGAAAGGAGGGGGAGGTACCAGCTGAACACTTACTCCTTTTTCACGATTTTATTCATCATCTTCATATCGTGCATGAAGATGTTCAGATCAAGATTTTCAGATATTCATTGAAAGGAGTTGCCCTTGATTGGTGTCGATCTCTTTTCATTGCAAGAATCGACTCTTTGCACAGTTTTCATGCAGCTTTCAATTCATTTTGTAAAGATTATTTTCCAGCTGAGTGTCTTTATGAAAACTGTTGTTATGAGTTTTCCTTGTTTCATGAAGATTTTGCTAGCAATGAAAACCATATTTGTGATGAATTTTTTACTATGGAGGAAAGCATTTGCTATGAATTTCTAGAGGTGTTGGATGATATTCATTATGATGGGTGTAGGGCAGAAACATCTGGCATCATTTCAAATGTATCTGTTCTTTTAGATGTTCATGAAGATCAACATGTCTCTTTTGAAAATTCTGATGTCTATGAGCAAATTTTTTCTGCAGTAGATATTTCTCCTGGATATGGGACTGAGGCAAATGTTGTTTGTTGTTCTTATGAGGAAAATGCGGAGGATATCTTTGTCCTTGAATCAAATGTTTTGAGCAGCCCTGCTTGCGAAGAAGAAGTTGTTGTAGATACTGATAGAGAGAAACCCATCTTTGACGAATATCCCAACGAAGGCGATGAAGAGATAGATATTTTTCATGGTTCCTTTGTATGATGATTATGAATCTAATCCTTGGGGGAGCCATGAAGAAGGAGAGGAGCAGTTGAAGGGGCAGTTTATCTCCAGTCTAGAACCTATCAATGAGCAACCATTGCTTAGGACCAATCAACCTACATCTACTCTTCACCCACCTGTGCCTGCTATAGATTTTCAGCCATGTGTGAGCAACTGTGTAACAGAGAAGGCTGTCTATTACAAAATTTTCATAATTTTCTGCTTGGCCTACGAGCCTGTGAAGGAATACATGGATTTGTATTTCCTTCATGTTTTGAATCCGCCCAAATTCATCCTAACCTCAACATTAGGAGGAAAGATGAAGAATGTAATCGTTTTGTTGTCGCGGTTGCATTATCTGTTATCAAGCATCGACATAATGAAGGAGATTCCAATTAGGAAGTTACTTGAATGGATATGGTGGAAGTTTGCTTTCACCTAGCACTATGTAAAATTCAATTAGTTTAGGACTGTACATAAATAAGCTCCTCGGAGCATGTGTGTTTATTTCTATTTTTACTTATCGGCTTGTATTCCTCAGCAGGTTGTTTTGAGCTTAACTCCATAGCCCAACAGAAGGCGAATGGAACTGCAAAAGGAGATCTTAGAGCCTTGCAGGGAGGACTCTATCCCCCATGGAGCCTAATGGTATCACATATTCTTGCAAGGGGATGTTTTTCCTTTGAATTTGTCCATTGGGTGACTATATGCTAAAGAAGGGGTTTAAAAAACCCACAAATGTGTTTTATCCAAGGCCGTCGGCCGCGACGAAGATTATTTTTCAACGACAGAGATTCCTTGCAGGAAGGACAGATCGACGATCCGTGGAAATTGAGACTCCAAAAGGTGGTTAAAACTATTCATCAAAATCCAAAAATGCCGAGTCTCGCTGTGCCGATTGTAGAAATGACAAAGTCCCAAAACCTGAGATTCGTGGGAGTCATCCGATCTAGTGGGGACAGGTGGCAGTTGATTAAACGATTTCACAGAATCCAGTTTCGGGGGCTTTGAAGTGAGCCATAAGAAATTTTCGCGAGTCGTGAGATTGCGAAATAGATTTGGGTCATTCAAACTAGTGGAGCACGTGGCGCATGATCTGTGATTTCCTGGATCGGGAAATTTGAAGACAAGAGTATGGAATCTCCCGATAAGTGAAGTCCCAAAACACCTTGGGAAGTTTGGGCCCATGGTCATAGCCTGCGGTCATATGGGAGTAGATCCATAAAGAAAGGGAAGGTGTCTGTCGAGCAAAAAGAGGTTGAGATTGTTCGAGCAATTGATCCTGGCCGTCAAGTTCAAATAAAATCCGACCGTCGATCCAGAGGGGCCATTTTTGCGATTTCGAGCGTCGGGATTTTTTAAATCAAGGGGTGTGCAAACTCCCAAAATGTGAGATCTTAGTATTTCATGTGGAATAAGTGTCAGGTCATGGCCCGAGGTCACGTGGGGCGATGAAAAGGAGTTGCTCAAAATATCAAAGCACTCGAGTCGGTCACAGAGAAGGATCTATGTGGCCTTGACACACCATAATTGACTTGGAGGAGTCGTGAACGTCTCCTAGAGAATTCATGGGTTTCAGGATCCATCCTGATCCCGATGCAGTTAGTTAATGGAAATAGGGGGAGGTGGTTGAAACCTTGTTTCACCACATAAATGGAAAGCATGATAATCTGGTTGTGGAAAGAAGATTGTCAGCCAAAAGTTCCGTGTCATGGATTTTTGCGTGAAGCCCATACCGATTTGATCTTGCATTTGACATAAGAATGTAAGTGCACCCTGACAGAAGAAGATGCAGACACCAAGCCTTGAATGGAGTGACCAGAGCATGCTTCTATAGGGAGAAAGTTGCTTTGAGTATATATACTCCGTTTTTATATTTTGTAAGGGGATGGTAGAGCAAAGCTCCTGTATTGTAAAGTTTTAGTCAAGCCTCTAGCTTCTGGTTCTGTATCTGTATTTGAGACTTCTTTTCTAATGTAATTCAACTTCCTTCCTCCATCTTATTATGCGTCTGATTCTGAATGTTCATGACTGAAGGATTCACATGGATTATTGTAATTGTGTTGTAATCGATGTTTTATTGCAGTGTTGATTATAGCGTTTTCAGTTTCTTGTAGCTCTGAATCAAAGAAGATCTTGTTTTCTGAGTTTTCCTCCCTTAGGCTGCTGGAAAACCTGATGTTCATAGTAGACCTTTACATTTCCTTCTCAAGTTCTTCCTCCTACTCACCCTTATTACAACATTACTGATTGAGAATTAGATCAAGACCTCACCTATCTGTGCATACCAGCCTAGTTTTCTGAGTTAAGATTATACTTCTTGAGACTGCACCCATTCGGCTCGTTTTATAACCAACCTGTGACATAAACTCTGATGGGTATCAGGCTTACCTCTGTCGCGATCCAAGGGTGACTTTTGGTGCTAACAAATTGAATATTAAACAATTTAATTTAAAACGCAATATGGTAAATGTAACGAAATTAAAAAAAAATACAAATTTATATATAATAAAAATAAAGACATTTGACATGTGTTGTGTTATGAAGTGTTATAAGTTGAAATCCCTGATTTACTTGTTCCTACCAAAGAAACATATTTTTCGATTTTTAAAAACACTCCTAAAAAATAAGAAACTACACACCTGCAGTTCTATTTGTATCAAACTAATGGCATGGCTCAGTTCCTCTGTTTCACGAAACTAGATTAATGCGAACGTGTCTCTTTTCTGGTCAAATATGATCGAGTATATTACATAAAGTGACGTGGATTTCATGGAAACAACTTCACCACATGTCACATTTGATATATGATTTTTTATTTTAATATCTTATGTTTAATTATAAAATAATAAATGTATCATTTTTTATTTTAATATATTATCTTTAATAATAATAACTAGCATACCCCCTAATTGAGGGAAGGGAACACATAACAAAATCCATGGTTTATATGTTGGAAAATAATTTTTTTTTTCTTAAACTATAATGGGTTGCAATGTTATTACTCACCTTATTTTGTTCCCTTTTTTAAAGTCCATATATTTAATAGATGTCATTTTCCATTTATAGTTACCTAACTCCTCTTAAGCTAAAAAAACAACAACAATCAAACCATTTTGATTATGAAAGAAGGTGAAAAGGTTTTTCCCAAAAAAATAATCTTCATTGACATTGATGAAGCGATGCACTCTCTTGTGTTCAATGCTAAAACTCTATGCTCTCTTGTGATTAGACATCCAAGGAAGCCCTACTTCAACATGCCTACAAGAGAACTCTTCACAAACATATCACACTGAAATCCATTTGCAATCATTTCTCTATGTATGTTTATTCCTTGCTTCAGATCTGTGAGGTTGACGCAAGCCAAGAGTACAATGGAAAGCATTTTCGTCCTGAGTGTGCTCTAGGGTTTTGTCCACACTACCTATGTTGTGGCTATCTCTATCGCCTTCTTGACCATAATATCACCGATGACATTGACGTGCAATGCATCCATCGCATTAGTGGGTCGCAAATAGGCACACATGGCACTTGTTAATACATTGTGGATAAGCGCACGTTGTACTTGTTTGTATGTATAGACGATGAAAGGCTCTAGAGAACCTCCCCTTAAAATAACACCTTCTTCGAATTAGTATAAAAGTGGATTGCACACCCAAATTGACCTTCACATGTCCTACATAGGAGCTTATCCAAATGGTTGATGCAACATGTGATACAAACGAGTTCATACAACATGTTGATGTAGCTTGTGACACACAAGACATAATGGAGATGGTTGATGCTATGTGTGATACAAAATACTTAATAGTTGATGCACAAGAAATAGAAGATGTGGAATATTCCAAAGCCAAGTCTGAAAAGACGCACATAATGAAAACAACAACAACAACAAATGTGAAGAAGTAGAAGAACAAATTCAACGTGATATTTCCAAGATATTTGTCAGACCTTGGGAAGAATGATCATTCAACAAAGATTGATATGGATTACGATATGAAAAAAGCAACAACTTTCATATCCTAGATTACTCTAAACCAATTCAGTTTGTGCACTCAAGATTTCATGACGAAGTGAAGAATATTACAAATAAGTGCCAACATTGTCATAGAGTTGGTCATAGTGTCAAGGAGTTATAGTGTTTTAATATCCATCCTTGTCTTCATTGTGGGAAGACAAATCACTTTTCAGAGAAATGTCACAAGAAGAAAAAGGTTAAGCAAATAGTTAATTATGGATGAATACCTTCATGGAAATGGAATCACGAAGTAAAGAAACTACATCAGTCTTACCATCTAGTGAAGATAGAGGTAAATCCCTAGTTGCATAGAGAAATGGCAACATTCAAAATCTTTCAAACAACTATTCTAGATGTTTTTGGTGATGATCCAGATCCAATTCTATACGTTCTTTCAAAATTAAGTCCAAAGTGGTCCCCTTATGGCATAACTTTTAAGCATGGCCCTAACAGGATGAGTAACATGTGGTTGTTTCTGCATTCCCACTTTGTGTTATGATCAAATGGAATAAGTATGGTACTCTTTTGAGCACACATTTCTTTGCGTCTTCTGCACTCATTTATTTTCCCTTCTTCTGGTTGGAAAAGGTATATTAGTTCCAGACGCATATGTTTTTCACGTTTCTCTTTGCAAATTCACACATGCTCTATGGCATGAATTTCTTTGCTTCGTGGCTTGGTATCTTTACTTTTCTCTACAAGTGCATAATCTAGTAGTTAAGATGGACCATGTTGTATCCAACAAAGAAACCAACCTTAACAACAGTGGTAAAAATAGGGGGATATTGAACTATTTGATGAGAATAATGATGGGTATCATTGTTAGGCCATGGCATGAATTGCAACATATTTTGGGCCCAAAAAAATATGTGGTTACAAAGGTTTCCCATCATTCTCCTGGTGATGTTTTAGAGAATTTCAAGGAAGTACGGAATATGAGGATTTAATTTCCTGGTGGGGAACTGGGCATTAAGGATGGTGTGCTAATGAAATGGAAGCCATGATTGGGATTACTTTGGAGATTTGTATTATTCTTGGGGTAGTAATTTATGAATCTGTCTGTAATTTTTCTCCTCCCTCTTTTTTTTTGTAATTTTAGTTCTAGAGCATGTCATGCATCCCTTGGAAAAACAATTTTAGTTGTGTAGGCCAATTATTTCTTGTAGGCAACAGACAATGGTTGGATGATTGACCTCTACCATTTCTAGGGGTGCATGACAACTCTGTAACCCTAGATTAAATCAAGGGCTTATGGAAAGAGGGGATTGAGAGAAAGCCTCTTATATCATTCTTCTTTGTTCCACCCCTTTCGGTTCTTTCTAGTTTCTCTTCAATTATATATGCAAATAAAGTGTTTCAAAGCCTCCATACCTAAAAAGGAAAGTCTTTGCTTCATGCAAGGTCCCTGAAACCCCTTATGTAGATAGAATTTCCTATTTTAAATAATAACAACTCTAAATGCTTTGTTTCAAATCTGTGTGTTCACACTATCTATTGATTGGCTTGCCTTGGAATTTATGTGTTGGTAAGAGATATACTATATTTTTATTATAATTTTTTTGAGAAGAACTGGTGTTTTGAGAAGTTAAGTTGATTGCAATCTTACAACCAAATTGCAAATTTCGTTGGGGAAAACATTGATGCTTGGGGATGATTGTTGAATACATCGAGTATTGGCACAATCTCAATGGTATATTTTATGACATATATTGTGATGGGAACAAAAATAGCTCATCATGACTTTATTTGAAGGACAACCAACAAATGCTAGATTTGACTGCTAATTTGTTGGAACTTAAATCTTACAACCAAAGCTTTCGCATTACCTTAGATCCATTTAAACCACTAATATAACTTTCAATTGTTGACAACCTCTTCATTTTCTAGATGGTGATAAGAGTAAAACATATGTTATATCGATCCTCTTTTAACATGTAGCTAAGTTTTGTTGTGATATCTACTTATTTATAATGTTATTTGGTTATTTCATTGCAATTTATCGCTTTCTCCTTGCATTATAATTAGACCATAGATAGTTTGGAAAAACCTTTAGTTATTGTACCACAAACAACATATCCACAATCTTTATTAAGTATAAAATAATCTAAACTCACAATTTTAACATTATTACACCGAAGGGGTTCTTTAAGGGGAGGTTTCTCTAGGGGCCTTTGTCGTCTGTCCAAATCCTATACGATGCTACCATATGTTCATCAACAAAAAATTTAAAAGCATATGAGTTTCTAACGTGAAAATGTTTGTAATAAGAATCTTCCTACACATAACCAAAAAAATAGAGGGAAGAAAAGAATATGCAACATATTCAGAGTTTTCAAGAATGGTAATAATGAACTGAAGCCAAAGATTTATATTTATGGAATCCTAATCCACATAATAAGCTTCTAAATTGTAGGAATCCATGTTACTACAATGGATGCTTGTTGCTTAAGTTCTTACAAATTATGGGGAACAAAGGTTTGAAATAAAAGCTTAATAAGAAAGATCCTTTACAGGCCATTGTAGTGTACCCACGAGGTCTTATTTTAGTTTAGGTTGGTCCTATATTTTCAAATGGAGGACTCTTGATGCAATTACATTTTCTCATCTCAAGATAGTTAGCAGTGCTGGTGATATTTTGATGTTTTAGTGGTTTTCCTGATAAACATATTTTCTTTCTATTTTCAAATGCATGATAAGAAAATTTAAGCATGGGGATTATAACTGGTTGTTACAAAGGGTGAGTGAATTGGAAATGAATTCTTGTTTTGACCATAACTTAAAATTGATTGTAAAGTTAAAAAATAATACATGACCATGAGCACTCCAAAAGAAAATATTGGTATATCCTCTTTAGAGAAAAGATGAAATATAATTGCCTTAGAAAAGGTAATAACCTGACCTTACAAGTTCATTGCTCCAGAGATGTTTAAGATGAGTACGATTGAGGCCCCATATTGTCTTGTGCGAATTGACTTTGAGTACTTTACAGAGCTCAAAGAAGGAAATTAGATATCATCGAGGAGTAATACAATTGCTCGAACTATTCAACAACAATAGAGTAAAATTGACATCAAAGAAAACTTGTGAGAATCATCCTAATACATGAAGTAGGGAACCTCTGGTATTATAGAGTTAGCAGGAGATCAGAAATAACAACGTCAATCCCTCCCAGGAAGAAACTTCCTCCTATACATTCACATCATCTCCCAAAGGTACAATGCATCCCTAAAACACTTGTAGAAGCATCAAATTCACAAATCTTCCAATAAAAAATCCATCCTTATCCTCAGGAAATTGATTAAATTCATAAAATATTGTCTTTACACATTTATAAAGCAGTTTCGGATTTATTTTCGGAGACATAAGGTTTATATTTTCATCTCTTTCTAAGAAACTGACCCCCAGCCAACCAATAAGGTTCGGACCAACCCTTGGTCCTGGGTCAAGCCAACCAGTCAGGTCCTAATTAAAGAAAGGTTGAGCCTGTGTCGGTGAAATTTTTTTAGGATAGGATCCACTTTGGTCAAGATGATGGAGGTTCAAGATTTATTCTCCTATTGAGAATCTCATGCCATGAAGGACATATCACCTCATTTCCAATTATGCATCTATTGAAGAAGAACGAAAAGGTCACATTGATGGGGTGTGGCCACTAGGCCACTCTCAACCCACTAGAAATTCCAATGCTCATAATGACAAGCTTTAAGTGGAGAAACAAACTAATCAAGAGCCACGGTAATCTTGAGTCTGAACATTTCAGTTTTTGAAGCATTCCCAACAATGGCTATAGGAACTGGAAAAAATCATTTCATCTCATGCTTTGGCAATGTAGAATATTGTGATGTTTTATTTTCTAGGCATCAATGAAATATAAGATGCATTTGTTTTGAAAAAAGAAAGAAACATCTTGTAGGCCCAAACAAAGCTCGAAAAAATCCATGCATAATTCAAAGAAAGGACTGAAGAAAATGAAAAAGTTGAAGGGTAGCCTTTAGAGATCCAGTGACACAATAATTTCTTTGCAATCCATTTTATAAATATATATGTCTGGGGGAAACAAGTACCTACAACAACCTTATGATAATTTCCCTTTAGAATGGCATCAAACCATATTGACTATTAACAGATCTTAGCAAAAACTGAAGAAAAAGGTGAAGAATACAACAAACATTTCAATGGCCGCAAAATTCTACCTAAAGATGTAATACAAATGAAAGAAATGTCTACTGTACATACCCAATGAGGGTTTACTTCGGTAAAAGGTTTACACGATATTGTTTTTCCTTGGCATAGCGTGTGTAGTAAAACATGTTCAGAATCAAAGTAAATACAATGAAAGCGACTCTAGTCGTAAATACCCCCTTTCACAGAGTCTCACAAAATAGGTCACACGTATTGAAGCAACCCCTATATTTTGTATGGTAGGCATTCCTCGCAACCCCGCTAGGAAGAAGGCCTCGACAATCAAGAACACTACTCTACAAAAAAAACAAAAAATGAACGGAATTGGTAAGGGTTCATGCTGAGATTTAAAAACAAAAATTGGTATAATGGGAAAGAAAAAAGATAGAAATCCAAGCGGTAGTAGGGTTGGTTTTACTCTTCAACTAACCAATAAGGTCTAAGGAGGTTGCAGATCCATTTCTGTCCAGACTTGTAGGGTTATAAGCAGATACTGTGGTTGGTTGTTAATAACATTTTCGATATAGAAATCTAGGGAAGAAAGGTAACTCAGAGAAATCAAGTTAATGCTTGTGAGTCATCGTTAATAACCTATTCCATCCAGAAAATGAGGTATAGGGGAGATCAAATTCCTCATTTTAAATGTTTAAGTGCAAGAGGGTGAAAGAAATTTATCTCTGGGAAAAAACAAAGTACCAACAAATGAATAATGATATGAACTCCAAGACATGAGATCCACTAAGCTTGATAACGCTTCCACAACACAAGCACCTCGTGAAGTCCATGACAAGAGCTTGGCTTGCTAGAAGAAACAGAAACCCCCCGACTCCATACCAAGTAGCGATGTCCGAATAGGTGCAAGGGATTGGAAATTGGTGTTACATGTAAGGATTATCTTATACTGACTATATTGTCCTCCTTGTCATACAACCAAGAAATCCATTTAAAATCCATTAGCCTAGAAAGTGTCGCTACACCACACTTGGTTTTGTGTGGAATCATTATGGAGAATATGTCAAAATCTTCTATGAATCAAACATCTTCCAAACATACTTGAAACTTCAACCACCTAAATTTATTTTGGTTTATTCATGTGTGGAGTTTCTTAAAAATGCTAAATAGCATACTAAAGTTCAAAATATAGTCGGAAGTTGAAACAAAGAAGCATCGAGCTAACACTTTGTGCAAATGAACTTCATTATTATTATAATATCAAGACTTATTTTCAGTTCAACACAAAGTGAACAACCCATAACCACTAAAAGGAATTTAATACAATTGTACATACAAAATGTAATTTCTCTAACAATGCACTTATTCAGTGCGAAGAAAAACTATGGAAAATGAACATGCATAATGTATTACAAGCATCAATTTCCAACTCAATTGCAATGTTATTTTAAAATATACAACTCATTTCAAAAATCATAACCACAATAAAATATGGTCATTGTCATAGAGTTGTTTTGATAACCACAATAAAATATGGTCATTTTCATAAAGTTGAAAACAAGCTCCAGATACTCAAGCACTAAAAACTTTATATTTTCACATTACTTAGAATTTTGGAAAGGCTCAACACCATGATCTAAAAGCACATGATGAAACCCAACTTACCATTCCACTCATCAAGCTCCTATTCCACAATCCCATCGACACATCAAAAAAACATGAAACCCAACTTACCATTCCACTCGTCAAGCTCCTATTCCACAATCCCACCGACACATCACACATCTGTTAATTGGACCACTTGGTATGCGTGACAGATTTATTGGCAGGAATTCCAAGATAATAAAACGAATTGAATAGTTAAAAATTACGATGTAAAAAACTAAGACAATAATTGAGATCCTTCCTCGAGCTTTCTACATTTGTTTTTAATACATACAAAAACTATGGCATCGTCCCAGTGCCCAAGGTTGTTAAGGGTTTGAAGATCAATCTATGCAGACATTATTTCCAGACAGTAAAATTTAATCTTCATTTCAAGATGTGCGCATAAATTTTTGTAAAATTGTTTTTGTAGTTATCAGAATGGTTGAATTCGAAAGATTTTCGTGTCTCAGGTTGAAGGTTCGATTATGTTAGAGTAACCTAACTTCCTAATTGAGGTTTCAACTGTGAAATTTTTTATTTAGGGTTTCTAATCCCATCCCCTCCCAACCTTTTGTGTCTTCTGTTGTGACGGTTAGCATCTCTTGATATGGAGAAGAATGAAATTGTCTTTCTTGTAACAATATATTTTTGTTTAAAGGATTTCCCATTGTTAATGACAATGGGCTTGCGTTGAATTCACAATTAACATTAGGTTAACTTGCAATGAGCACCTGCAATACAAACAAATAAAGTCTACACCAATTTTCTCTAGGGGGAGACAAATATATGCCAGATAAACCCAAATGGCACACATATATGCAAAGAAATTCCAGATGACACATGCATAAAAATCAATTACAATGGACAACACATTGCTTGTTGTTATATTAGGGAAGTTGATTGCTTGCAAAAAGAGAATGCTTCAGATGGAGAGTAAGTAGCATTTAATCATGGAAATTGACGAAGTGATATAAATGAGTGGCAGAGGGCGCATGTGATCTCTGAATCAGAAAATCGATAAACCCATTAAATATGCAGAGGCCGCTCATGTCAGAGGCATGGACACAAGGAAGGTTCATAAAGCAAACTCTATTAAAAATTATAGTTGTGTCACAGTAGCTAATCTCGATCTCCAAATTACTGAATAACTATCTACCTCTAAATTTGATTAAATTAGAGCAAAGATCAATTTCTTAGACTACTTCATTAGTTGAGATAATATGCAATGATGTAAAATGCATACCCATCCCTGAAATAAGTACAAGGAAATCTCACCAAGAAGGAAAAAAAATTCAACTGCAATTAATCAATTCATTATAGATTGCACAACAATGTTAGCTATATAGATAGGTTAAATGCCCCAACAATAATGATTTTCATGGATTTAAATACTTGCTTTGAGATAATCAGACAATAAAATACTGTGTAACCTACAACTTCAATATGCAGACAAAAGAAAAATGTTGCCGATATAATGTCCATCCTTGTAAGTGGCTGAATTCTCATTTATATCCAAGACAAAAGTGCATATTTAAGGGGTATCAGAGTTTGGAGGGGAATTAAAATCAAGCAAAGCTTTAATAAAGTGAATAAGCAGAGCTTTAAGAAAGTGAATAAGTAGAGCTTGAAGAAACTGAAATGGATCCGCCGCTGCTGCCGCCATTGTTTCTTCTCTTCTTCTGAAGTTTGGTGAGCTCTAGATCCATATTAGTGACCTTGAATCGGCTATAAACCTCTGAAAATCCCAACAAAGTGTCTACCAGAGCCTCTAAAATTAACTCCGAGAAGCTATTGTTCAACTCCTGCATCTTCAGTACATAGTCCATATCACATGAACCACATATATCGATGTCTCTTTTGTATTATGTCCTTCTATGTTTTATTTATACATTCATTTTTATTTCTTTTATTTTTATTCATTTGTGATCTTATTCCTAACACTAACTAGTGGACCTTCTTTAACGAGGCCACTTAAATTTATTGATTTGACACTCTACTACCTTGTGGGGCCTTATTTAATAAATACAACCATCAATACATTAAGTAACAATCTATTCTACTAATTAGGGGAGTTAGGGTGGAACCCTTACATGCCTCCTTCTTACAAAGTAGCCTTGTTCTCAACATTGGAGATGAGGAAATTGGTGGAGAATCTATGCTAGTTATTGTGTAGCATCTTCAGGCTATGTATCTTTTGATTGGATCAAAAATTCCTTAATAGTGCACTAGCAAATATGACCCTCACATTTTTCCAAAATGGACTCAAGCTGCAACCAAATGGAACTCTCTATTGGATCATGTTGTCATTGATGCCAATGGTTTGATTATTTAGGAGATTGTTGGATCATATGTCATTGATGTAAATGGTTTGGTTTGATTGATCTCATTGATTGATATGATGTCCTTGAAGAGAATGATATATGTCTAAGTGGAAACCAATTGATAAAGATGGACGGTGCCCTTGATGAGAATGATATATGTCCAATTGGAAACTAGTTGATAAAGATGGATCATTTCTATGATGCATTGATGAAGATGGATCAATGAGTTATCATTGATACATGATGCATA
>CBVK0100485545.1:0-18436 GCA_900067695.1 Picea abies
AGTTGGAGATGAGCAACTAACTTCCCAGCTATATAACCTAGGCCTGTTTGAGGCAATAGGGTTCATTTAGAGCATAGTTTTTCTGAGGAGAAGCCAAGCCAAGGCCATTTTGAGGCAGAGAAGCTTTTGAGGAGGAGACACTGTCGGACCATTTCTCGGAGCTCCGGGCGTCCGTTTTGTGTGCCGTTTTCTTTGCAGGGTTCTAGAGATCTGGAAGAACATGACCAGATCAGTCTTGTAGCCATTTGGCATTGAAGTGATGTACTTTTGAGCATTTGTACAGAAATAAATAAGCCTCCCCCACAGAGAAAAGGCCCGGAGCCGTAGGCAAAGTTGTGCCGAACTCCGTTATCAATCTGCGTGTTATGGTTTGCTGTTAATTCTTTCATTTTTAGATCTGCAAATGTATATATGGCTGTCATAATTCCTCTTCTTTCCCCATTCTTCACTAAGTTTTCTCAAATGGTTAAATAACGCATGCAAAATTAAAACTCAACCATAAGTCATTAAAAGATCCTACGGATCAAGTGCGCACCAACTGGGAACTGCAATTCTGAGATGTGTCAAAATGAGAACTGGCGCCTTGTATTTATACTGGTTCTTCCAGATTTGCTGGGGATGACTTCTCCTTATGGATATGTGTCTGTTCAGTATATTATTATTATTTCTGGCCGACTTTTCTTGGAGGCTAATAACCTAATATAAATTATCTTCTTGAGCCGACAATATTTCTAGGGTTATTAGCCAACTCATTAGGGTTTTCTCATACTTTCCAGAGTCTTTTATTCTCGTCAGGTTCACACGTGGAGGTAAATACCTCCCGCAACTACCATAATATTAACATACTTAATACTTTAGGTTAATACAAGTTTTTTAATTTGGAATAAGTAGTCTTAGAGTTTGTGCGGAAACTTAGAAAATTCATAGAATGTATTACATAATTGGAAATTATTTATTTTAATCTCAACAAATTGTCTTTTGATAGATAATGACAATAGATAGCAAGTCAATAAAGTTATGTCTAGTGTTTCCTTTCAAATAAGATGCAATAGAAAAAGGGGATATGCTTCTTTGGACAAACTCAAGCATTATTGTGAGTTCATTTATTTTATTTTTAAAATATTTTTTTTGATGAGACACAGTTATGATCTAATCAACTCATTTTTTTTTGAAGTTTTGACTATCTGGGTCTTTTTAAAATGAGCTAAAACCCCCAAGGACAAAGTTCTATGGCTAAAGTTCCCATCAATGAAGTGAAAGTTTAACTTTCAATGAGATTCCTAGCAGATTTGGGGAAGAATTTTGATCTAAATAATGTTGAGTTGGACCATTTGTTAACTTACTCCTATAATAATTATATTAATTAATTAAAAATATAAAAATAAAAATGTAAATAATAAAAATAAAATAAAAAAATAAAACAAACGTTATATGTCATAACATATGACATATGTTGTAACATGCATTACATAGGTCACAACATATGTTTCATATGTTATAACACATAAAATATAACAACTAGAAAGAGAGCACGCCCCACAAGCCGACCTCGATTGCACAGATCGACCCCATAAGTCCACAGGGGCTTCACCTTATTGACCAATATCTTGTCACGTTCATTCATAAAGGGGGTTTTTAAATTATGAAAAATAGAGTCAATATATTGTAGGTATTGGGTGGGGGGGTGTAGGGCATGGGGGTGTTTATAGGTATTGTGGGGTATAAAATAGGGTATTTGGGAAAAATACATGATATCTAGTAAAAATAAGGTTTTTTTTATTGGAAAAATGTATTGGGAGGGGGGTTAAAAAAATGATTTTTGGAGGTATTTATCAATATCTAGTGAAATCATGAGTATTCTTTAATATCCCATGAATGAATGCACTATGTCACATGTTCATTGAGTGAAGACCCTGTGCATAACTCAAGCCTTGACTACACAAACTATGACCCATGACAAAGATGGCTAAAGGAGGGAGGAGGGTTTGAGGAGGAGACATATCCATAGTGTGGAGCCCATCTTCCCATGAGGAAGAGCACACTTGCAATATAGGAGACAAAGGAGTTGAACCATTCTTATTTGAATGTGACAGAGGAGACATACGACAGGATCGAGAGCCCACTGTAACAAAGTTATGATGCCTAAATATATAAGTCAATTCCCATATGATGTAAATAATAGATTTTATGCTAAATTGTAGGGTAAAAATGATTTTATCATAACAATCTTTGAGGCAAATGAGAATATCTCTCCAACCCATGATAATTATCAAGACAAGAAGACCCCATGAGAAAAAATAGACACAACGCATTGCTTATTGTCATTATATTACCAATTTGTAGCCAGAGTAGAGCGCAACATGACCATTCTTTTCTCATCTATTGTTTATTTGTAGGGCTTATCGTTGTTGACTATGTTTTCCTCTTTTGCATCTTTTAGGTCCCTCCATATGATCCTTGCTCTATTGCTTCACATTATTACTGGCTTCCATGTGAGCATGTAGTGCATACTTCATGATATTATGATTAGTAAATAATAGTTTATAGCATATGATACATTGAAGGGCTTATTATGTATGTTCTTTAAAACAACAAACATTCTACACCATAATAACTATAGGAAAATATCATAAATGGCTTTGCTTTTACATGCAACCCATTTTGTAGGAGAAACTTACAAATTTATTAAGATTTGATAATTGTATTCATGTCCACATATGATAAACATAGGTTAATTAGACTAGAGCATACAAATCACTATAGATATGTGAGAATGCAATAGTCAATATTAAGTGCCAAAGGAAATACAAACAAAAATAGGAGTAGAGTAAAAAGGAGTAAACCCTAACAAGAACCAAAAATAGATACATTAGTATAAGATGTGTAAGAGGATCTATCTATGTCCACGTCAATGACCATTAATGTACCAATCCAAAGTGTAATAATGTCCTTTGTGGAATGTTCGGTAGAGTCTAATAAGGACCCTTGATGCCAACTATATAAATTTTACACTACACCAACAAAAAAACGTCAAGATTGAAATTAAATAGAATAAGTTACTTCACCAAAGAGAGTCATGCAAAAGTATAATTTCAATTTGTAACAAGTTCTCAACCTTCACCCAGGAGCTACTCAAGCTCAAAATACATAGTTAACTCCACAAAGAAATTTGAAGTGGTATTCATGTATTCAATTCTTAAATGAAATTACAGCCCAACAAAACCTACACTTCATTTTTCTAAAAACCAGGGTTGTAGTCCATGTCACTCTATAGGATCCATACCATACTTATAATATGAATTACTATCAAATCACATTTGACAATGATCATAACACAAGTAAAAAATAATAGAGGACGAAGACATACATTTTCTAATGGGTTACAAATCCATGAATGTTAGGAGCAAATGATAATAAAGAAGGGCACCTATTAGATGAACATTTACCTTTTTGTATAAAGTTAAAAATTAAGCTAGCAATAAACCAAATGAACTATTAAAACTAAGTGCCAATGTTCTCACCAATCCTTCTTTTTGATGAATGGTTCTTGTTACCCCCTCCATATATAGTTGATCAATGATGCATCCCACAATTTGCTTAGCACACTCTCTTTTGATGATTATGGTACTTGACATATATGAGGTACCTACTGGAAAATTGGTTGTCATTGATGTCAACCTTAGAATAAGCCCTAAAGAAAATCCCAGAATCCCCTAAAAGTAATGATGATATGTCCACTTGAAGAAGCCTTGAAGGGACTTGAAGGAGCCTTGCCATAAGTGTATATAACTTCAATGTGGTCCCCTTATGGCGTAGCTTTTAAGCATGGCCCTCACGGGATGATATAACATGTGGTTGTTTACACATGTCCACTTTGAGTTGTACACAAATGGAGCCTTGAAGAAGCCCTAAAACCAAGTGAAGAATCCCATAAAACCAAGAGAATAAGCCCCTAAAGCCAAGTGAAGAATCCCCTAAAGCCAATATAAGAAGCCCCTAAATCCAAGTGAAGAAGCCCCTAAAACCAAGAGAAGAAGCCCCTAAAGCCAAATGAAGAATCCCCTAAAGCCAAGAGAAGAAGACCCTAAAGTAAAGAAAATAATCCCCTAAGGTCGACCATCCTTAAGGAAGAGGTGCGGCCCTTGGTCACACCCCCTCATGTGGAGAAGACTCATATAAATAAGAGGAGCATCATTT
Organism: Picea abies; assembly: GCA_900067695.1. Classification (NCBI taxonomy): domain Eukaryota; kingdom Viridiplantae; phylum Streptophyta; class Pinopsida; order Pinales; family Pinaceae; genus Picea; species Picea abies. The sequence continues at coordinate 4,198 of CBVK0100485545.1, forward strand.
GGCATTTGGATCACACCAATTCAACCTAGAAAAGGAAGAAGAGCGAATTTAAGCCTAGAAGAGTGAATTTCCGAGGGAAGATGAAGTGAAGAAGGGATAAATTCCAAGGGAAGATGAAGTGAAGAAGGGATAAATTCCAAGGGAAGATGAAGTCTCATGATGATTTGTTCTAGGGTTTTTCTTTGAAGGTCATCTTGGCATTTTTGATACAAATTTTTTCTAGAATGATTTAGATAGAGAAAATTGGAGGTGTTTAAGAACAGATAGCGAATAATCTTTGGTACAAATTCCAGGTCTTGACTCATTACAAGTTTGGAGTTATGCTCAGTGGAAGTTGTGGTTTTTAAAACTAGGGTTTTCTCCTTCAAAACGAGTTGTCTTGCCATTTTCGCTATAACGCTTTTTTGGGAACAAGTCAAGGTGTGAAACTTGGAGGAGTTTCATAGAAGTTGTTAGCACCCAAAATTGCAATGTCTCTATGGGAAGTTTAAACTTTCCATAGCAAAATGAGTGGATTATTACAGGAATTTACCACGAGAAATTTTAAATTTATGGTAGCAAAATCAATAGGTCACCCAACAAGTTTGTTGCATGAAGTTTTTATTTCAAATCCCTAGTTATTGATACCTAAACTTGATCCTATCAAAATCTTCTACCTTTTGCTAACTTTGTGTCATTCTTTCCAAAGCCTCCAAATTTTCCATCAAACTTTGTTGAAGTTTCCCATAGCCTCAAATTATCAATTTGGTGAATCACAATTTTCTTTTGTCTCTTCGATTGTGTTTGAAAATGACAAATTTCCCTTGCTAGTTTTATTTAAAAGCAAAATAATAAAATTGTTATTATAAAATCATTTATAAGTTATAATTGATTTTGTTTTAATAATGTTGTTAAATAAAAATGTTGGGTCTTTTTGTCCGAATTTCAATTCTAAACCTAATCTCCATATCCTTAATTGAAACCTAATACCCAACTCATATAAACCATCGATCTATCAAATGTCAAGTCAACCATCAAGTACCAAAGCATGGAGCCCATAAGAGCATATTGTGCAAATTTCAAAATGCGTCGGGTAGAGTCATGTACATCTATGTCTATGAATAATAACAATAACTATTTTCTAATACATGTGGTATATGTTATCACTAAGTAAATTGTTGGGCTAAAGAAACAATCTACAAAGGTAACCTACAAACCAACTTTAAGACTAGAAACTAACCTTTCCAATCTAGAGAGGGCTCTATCTGTGACTTGATCTCTAATAGACAGATTGCTTTTGAACTGATGGGTAGATTTATATGTTTGAGATAGTTTTTTTCAAGGTTTGTTGGCAAAGAGATATAGTATCTCTAGGGATATGGAGTCAACCTTTGAAAACAAAAGAAAACAATGCCTGGTAGGCAGAAATCCTTAGAGGAGAAAAGGCTAAACACAGTGATGAACTTCAGCTTTGAGTTTGATTATGTAGGGTAAAAGAAGAACATAAACACATAACAAAGTCAGAGCATCATAAAGGATGAATTCTGACCTTAGTTAAGACATAACAAAGTCAGAGCATCATAAAGGATGAATTCTGACCTTAGTTAAGAATATAAACAAAATTTAAATAAGCTAAGTCTAGAGCACCATCAGATGAATTTTGGACCTTTAATTTGCCAATTTAAAGAGAAGAAAGCTGCAGATGAAAGCAAGTACCAAAGGAATACATACAAAGAAGAGTACAATCTTCAGATCACCACCATTAGAATCTTTTTCATAAGGAGTTTAAGACTTCTTCATTTGTATTTCTATTAGATTTAGAAAATTACATTGAAAATCAAAATGCCTATACTTCTGCCTGCCCTTCTTTACATCAAAATAATCAACATATATAGAAAGATAAGACTACACTTAGCTGCTAGGGGTCGAACTACTACATCCTCGAGTTATGGATCTAGTTTCTTTCAAAGAGAACAACAACCTCTACAAGATTTACTAAACATAGAAAACTCGATTTTCCAATCATAACATAACCACAATATAATTTACAATAATAGATCCTTGAGACAAATTCGACCATGTGGTTGTGATGAGTCATCATGTGCACTGTTGGACAACCTTGTCACCCTTGCGCAACAAATTCTGGTTACTGTTGCGCAAGTGTTGGCTACAACATTTACATAGAGACTTTGCATAGCAAATCTTCATGCTGAGGTTGATCGTGCGAATCCAGGTGCGAGCAGAGGCTGGGATCATTCAACTTGTCCTTAGCTTCTTTATCCAATTTCACTTGTAGCTGTAAGGTCCTGTTTGCCTTTCTCAATGACAAGTTCTGTCTCTTTGAATTTCCCACTTGCCTCAACAAAGCTGCATTCCTCTTTAACTTTGACTGAGCATTAGAAATGACTGCACATGCATTGTCTATGGCTGGTCTACATTTCTTGTAATGATTCATGATCCTTTCCTCTGATATTCTCTTTTCTTACCTGAGCTTGATGATCTGGTCTTGAGCTTCTCTTAGTTGCTTATCCAACCATTTTATGTTCTTTTCTCCTTCCATGGGTGAAGTGGGAGATTTCTAACTTGCTTTACTCTGTGGTATTTGTGTTTCAGGAGTCTTTTCTGTTAGTTTCCTTTTCAATTCTCTGTTCTCCTGGTAGAGTTGGGCTATAATATGTTGAGCTCTTTTGAGTTGCTTCTACATCTCTTTAACATCTGCATCTTTCTCCCTTGGTTTAACTTACTCTTCATCAATATCCTCAGCTGCAAATTCAACAAACTTTGTATGAAATGTGGGTATGGGAAACCTCCTAGCATATGACATGGTGAGTGGTTTACTGGGAGCCTGTGTCTCCTTGGGTTCATCATTGAGTTGTAGTTTTCATATTTATTTCAAGATTGGCTGACTGAGTGATGGATTCTCAATCTCTTTTCCTTTTCCCCTTTTAGCAACACCTCTTCCTTTTGCCCCTAAACTATGAGATGCTGATTTCTCAACAGACAAGGGAGTATCTCCTTTAGGATCCAGATAAATGTTTTCTGAGATAAAAAAGGAATCCCAGTCCCTCTTTAACTTTCCAAGCTCTTCAACCACAAACAAATTCACCAAGGAAAAATGGAATAGGCTACTCTTTGGCTAGTCAGCTCTGGCTTGGATTGTGTTTGCCATTTTTCCTAGGCTTCTATATAGGTAGAAGGGTAAGTTTAGGGGACTTTTCCTTGTGAAATGCATTAGGAGCCTAATGTGGTATTAATATACCTTGTCAAACCTACCCTCACAAGTAAAGTATTTCCAGATGACCCTCAAAAGCTTCTCATAAGGTTCCAAAACATATTCCTTGGGAATGGTGGTACCAATTATCTGATTTCTGTATTTAGGTTTGAGAAAATCAATATAAAATGAAGGATCAAAGGGAATACCTTTAAACCACTTCTCTTTGTGCATAGAAATCTCTGTAGCAGCTGATATGGTCTCCTCTGACACTAGAAAAATGATCCCTGCAATGGTTGTGTTGACACCATTAAAGTTTAGAGCAAACTGCTTGGTTAGCTGCGCATTATACCCCTGAACCTTTTCACAAAATCTCACGCATCCATCTTGTTCAAAAGACACCCTGATCGCTGGGTCTGCTTTTACCAAATTTAAACTTTGTGGCTCAAACCTTAGGAATTCCCCGCTTCTTACATTATTTCTTTTTTGTTGAGGAGTTGTCATGATGCTGGTGTATGTCAACCCTGTGTGAACTGAAGGTGTGCAACAATAGATTGTAATAACTTCTGTGCAGCAAAAATGGGAACAATAACCTCTGCGCAACAAATGAGAGCAATAACCTTTGCACAACAAATGATAATAATGAATTTTGTGTGGTGTGCAACAACATGTAGTAACATACAACTCTGCATAGAAAATGAATTAGTAGTAGAAAACTCTATGCAACAAAGGAATCAACATAAAAAAAATTGACGCAACAAATGAATTAACAACAGAAAAATTGGTGCAACAACGAACAGTAGCAGGAAACTCGACGCAACAATGAACAATAGTAGGAAACTTGGCGCAACAACGAACAATAGCAGAAAAATCGACGCAACAACAAGGATGGAAATATTTTTAGCTCAAATGAAGTAAAGCTGGTTATGTGAAAAGAAAACTTGTTTCAGAGGCTAAATTGTAATGGGATCCAAGAAAGGCTCTTGAACAGTGATTGAAACAAATGGAGAATGCACAACAAAAAACAAAGTGAAAGGTTTGCGTAGAGATTATCAACACACAAGGTTTGTGTAGCGACTAACAACACACAACATTTGCGTAGCGCCTGGAGTTTGCATAGAAAAGAGATTTGGAGCTTGTTGGAGAGGCTATGGATGATGCACAGGTCTTGGAAGCGATGGAGAAAAACAAAAGGTAGAAAATATTTATGCTCGAATGGATAAGGGATAAAATTAAAAAAGGGAAGTGGTTATCGATAGTGACAAGACGTTTCAAGGCAAGTTAAGGATTTGCGTAGTGAAGTTGCACAATAGGTACACCTTTGAAGTTTGCAACGGTACAAATGACATGGAGTGCCATGATTGTTCATTTTCTAACCTCATGATAGGTGATGATGAACCATAATACCTTTTGACATGACAATCAACCTAACCTATGATTCAACCTTAGCACATAATTTCCCACTTTTTAATGTGATTCAAGACTTAGGAAAGTGGACCATTACAAATTGGACATGATGGAATTTACACTCTTGAATCTTTGCCTTTTATGATGGCATTTTATAAAAAAGACAATACACCCTTTTAAACCAACTTATGGCTAGACCCCTTGATGACATTTCAAGTCATTCTTTATTTGATTACTGACCTCATAAACCTTGACACACTAACTATGATTCATCTCAAAATGCCTTGATTTTCCCAAGATCATGGCATGACTTTGAAAACTTTGGACAAACCTCTAACTCTAGCTATGAAAATCATGGTGCTTGTTGGTCCTAAAGTCTGTGCTTGACTACTTGTTGGCCCTTGGTTATGGAAGAAATCAAATATTACGAAAGAAAAGGTGAAATGCGAACTACGCGGAAGGAAGGTTGATTGAGATCAGGTCGAAGTGGTTAAAGAAATAAAAAAAATAGAGCGAAGTAAAGGAATACAAGCCGTTGGATGAGAAGATCGAGGAGAACAGATCAAAAAGAAAGATGAATCGTTGACAACTTAGCAAGTAGAAAGAGCTACCAATAGGTTCTTTGGAACACCTCGCGGGAAAGAGGGAAAGATAGGTTGGCGAAGCCCGAAACGTGGATCGAGTTGACCTAGGGTTTTAGACACCTAGGGTTTTGGTATTTAGGGTTTTTGACACCTAGGTTGTGACAAGGATGTACAAAAGCTATTTGTAATGTATAAATAAGAACCTAGAGGGGAGAAGTGGGGTTCACATTTTGTGTTGAGAGTTGTTGTTGCTGCGATCATGATTATTGATAGAGTGATTTTTTTTGTTGAGAGAGAGAGAGAAGTGTTGAGAGTAAGAGCCTTCTGGCATTGTAAGATCTTCAGCTGGGTGCGAAGATCAACCCTACAGCTGGGTGCGCATGGAAAGGAGAGAAAGAGAGAAGAAGAGAGAGAGAGAGATCTGTAAGATAAGAGTGTAGATAGAACTGTACGTTTTATATAATATCAAGAAACACAATTATGTGGACGTAGCCCTAGGGAGAGGGTGAACCACATATATCTGGTGTTATGTGTGATTGATGTTGTGTTATTTGTATTCTGATTATTCTGTTATTGCATTATTGTGTTAGGACTGAGATATAATTGTGCGAAGTAGGTTTAAGCTGGTAAATGATATCTAGATGTTGTGCTACAATTTCTTTGGATCCACTTTGCATTTCCTCTAGTTGTAGACACCCCTGTCCTGCAACCCCCTATTGCTACTTTAGGTGAGATTGCATCTGCATCACAGGTGTTGCCGAAAGGGCTAGTAGTTAGGGCTTGTTGGTGTGCTGTTAGAGCTTGTTGGTGTGTGAACCCTGGGTCTGCCCCTATGCCAACAAATGGTTCTGTTGCTGGGACTAGGATCTTTTTGAGGGAATGTCAAGGTGGTTTCCATCGAAGACAGAGATTCAAAAGTGGATAGAAGAACAATAAAAGGACTTTGTGGAAGCCCAAAACAAGAACCCCAAGCTTAGCACATAAGATTGGTTGGGAAAGTATATCTTTACCGACATACACACGATTTTCTTTGGAGGAATTCATAAGGAGCTATATGAGTGGTTAGCCATATAAGATGATACCCAGTTTGAGATTAGATCTAGATCGCCTGTGGATTGGATGTCGGGGATGATCAAGAAGGTCAAGAGAGTTGATAACGCCATGTCAAGAGCAGTTGATCACTAGTTTGACAGCACCATTGGAGTGTACATCACCGAGTTTTCTAATTACAGAGTAGAGTCATATAGCCAAGCTGAGAGATATTTCTTTAAAGGACCGAAAGGAAATTTTTTACACTTTTTGAAGTTGAAAATCAAGATGCTATTGCATGAGAAGAACATCTTGAAGATACAGTAGTGGGTTAGATTGAAAATCTAATGTTGAAGAACTCAGAAAACAACAACGACACAAAGGTTGGACATACGCTTAGTGGGAGAACCTTCAGAGAAGTTCCTTTGGTGAACTTGTTTGAGAAGAATCACAAACCACTAGCACAGGAAGAAGGGTTCTACAGTGGAGAAGAAGAAGAGTTACTAAACGAGGAAAATTCAGAGTCCTCTAGGGTAGAGGAAGGGAAGACTGAAGAACCTCGCCGAGAAGAATCATAAACTTCAGTAACTACGCCGAATGCCGAAGTAAGTACCATTACTCCTCCTATTGTTTTAGCAAGTAACCAAAGCAGTCAGAGTTATCAGAGTACTCAGAGCACTGTTACAAGCAGTCCAACACATACTCAGTCAGGAAACCTAGGAAGATCTATGGAAGATGAGATGAGATTACCCACCTTCAGGGGAGATGGATCTGAAGATCCTGATCAACACTGGTTTCTATGCGAAGCTATATGGAGTATTAAGAATGTCACTGATGAAGCCGTTAAGAGAGCTCAATTTAGTACCACCTTGAGAGACCGCACACTAAGCTAGTACATGAAATTTGTTCAAGGAATTGCACAGATGAAACCACCAAATGTCATTAAGATCGTGTTGATTTCCGAATTCAAGAAGCCTAAGTTAGAGTCACAGTGCATTACAGAGCTGAAAGAAATTAAGCAGAAAGTAGCTAAACTTGTTTGGGAGTTTGATCAGAGGTTTAAGACCTTAACATGCCATTTGAGTTTTTAGATCCCAGATGAGTAGAACAATGAATGGTTCATTGCTTCCCTACTACAACACATCAGAGTCCCCCTGATGTAGCAGAAGATCGCTTTGCAGGCTGAGGTGTTGGAGATTGCCATGAAAATAGAATCAACCCCTATGGGAGAATCCAGCTCAGGTATGAGTCAAATCTTTAGTCAGCTCACTAGCTTATCTTTACAGGTCGAAGATATGAATAAACACAAGGGAAAAGATAAAAGAGAAGACGTTTGGTGTATCAGGTGCAAGTCAGAAGGTCACGATAAGGAGCACTGTCCCCTATTCCATGAATACTTGGCTTCTGGAGCTCTGAGCCCTTTGAAGCAGATTTCTCTACCTTGGTGTGAGGTATGTAGAAATAGATATCGCCTTGGTGAATGTTATTACTTGCAAAAATATGTTCAGACACCTACAAGTCTTTACTGCACATTCTATAAATCTATGGGGCATGATGAGAAAGACTGTCGAGCTTATGATCTCTTACATGAAAGGTCAAGAGATACATATAGGATCCAAGGAGAGATGCATCAAGAGGGAAACACTACATAGTTTAACTCCCCATGAAGAGGAAACTTCAACCCTCATGGTGGATTCATAGGAAGAGGATGAGGATGAGGCATGGGCCGAGGTCGAGGTCAGATCATTTGTTATAATTGCGCACAACCAGGTCACTTAGAAAGGGATTTTTAGAACCCTTGTACCACTTGCAATTACTGCAACTCATTTGAACATGTCATAGAAGATTGTCCTGCGTTGTTAGCCAAGCTTTAGGAGAAACGAGGAGGAAACCAACTAGTACATCTAATTTTAACAGAACCTCGTGGAGTGGGCCCCAGAGTCACTGTTATCACTAGAGGAGGCACTGCTACATGATAAGACAAAATGACCCCAGGGAAGACTACAGAGGAATCCAGGGTCAGGAAAGCTGTAGAGAAGACACAAGAGTTTGATCCAAGGAAAGAGAAATAGATATTTGAGGAGGCAAGAAAAGAATTTGGAAAAGATCAGGCTTCTTCATAAAAAACACAACCAGAAGTAAGAGAATGTGGAATGCCTCTATCATTTGATCAGTCTGCTTTGCCTAGAGAAGGAAAAGAGGTAAGTACGCGCATGGAATTCTTATGCACTTGCATTAATTTGATAAAGGAGGAAAGCGTTGTACAAGAACTACAAAATTTGATTAGACAATATGAACTAGGAAAGGTAGATCCCTTACTGAGTAGAGCAGTACATCAAGTATCTAAAAAGAGATGGACAAATAAGGAACTACACCTGAATGCTCAGATTGGAGATTATGATATAGATTATGTGGTCCTCGACTTAGGGTCGGAGGTCAATGTTATGACAAAGTAGACCTGGGCACTGATGGGTAAACTTAAGTTGATCTATTCCCCTATCAGGCTTAGGATGGATAACCAGCAGGTAGTAAGCCCCTTTGGAAGACTGGAGCATGTCCTTGTGGACATCGACGAGGTTAGAATGTTTGTAGACTTCGAAGTAATTGAGATAGTTGATGATAGCTGTCCTTATCCCGCACTATTAGAAATTGATTGGGCTTTCAATAATTCCACTATTGTTGACTTAAAGAAAAGAAGAATGACATTCGAAGGTGATGGCCTTAGGGTCATTGCACCTCTGGATCATGATGAAAGTCATAGATACACAAAGCCCATTAGAGAAGAAGACTGCGCATGTGAACTAGAGAATATATACAAATTGACAACAAGACAACATGATTACATTAATCCTACAACAGATGGGAATTTAAGTTGGCAAAGTGACAACACATGTTCATCAAATTTAGAAGAAGCACTAGAGAAATGGAAGAACAAAATGTATGAAGTTTCTGCGTGGCGATGTGCTAGATTGACCAGAGAAGTTCACTGGATCGACACGACAGTAAGTAATTTTCCCACCTTTGATGGTTTGAATCACTTAGAAACTTTCTTAGTGGAATTTGAAGGAATTGTACCAGTACAACAGAGACTGTTGGCATTGGATGAGGCCTTGAAAGCAACCCCAACAAGATGGTGGGGAACACATAAGCATAACATCACGGACTGGGTGCAATGTCGCACTTTGATGACAATGCATTTTTCAGATCAAGTAGAAGGATGCAAAGTTAGATACACGGGTCAAAGTTGCCCGAAAGACCATCTGTGAAGTTGCGAGGAAGCCTGGAGAAAAATTACTCAAGAAAAATGAGTGCATAAATTCATTAACACACTGGATACAACGCCTATCAACTGGTACCTTCAAGCGGAACTGCAACTCACCATTACAGACTGGCAAGGTATGACTCAGAATTTTGTAGCTACATTTCTATTTGAAACTCAACACCCTACGGTAGATCAAGCTTTACAAGTTGTGAGAAAAAAAGTATTTGAGGAGGCACCTAACCTCCCTGTTGATCAAGATGAGGACGAATGGAATGTGCCTCTTTAGAAATTTCAAGGATGTTACAATATCAATGCCGATGAATATGGTGATCCTAGGAATGTGAACATCGCAAAAATAGAGGGACAAAGAGACATAGAAGGACCAAGAGTTGAAATGAAGAATATGCATATGGCTACTGTTATTCCAGGAATGTGATTTTGAGATTGTGGTCAAGCCAGGGAGAATGAACAAGGGATCTGACCACTTGTCCAGGTTGGAACATGGAGAGGAACCTACTAGTTTGGAGGATACACTACCTGATGCACATCTGTTGGCCATCAGGAAGATTGATGATCATTTCATCAAGATAGTCCAGCTCCTGTCAAGAGGAATGGAACCTCATGAATACGCAATCATTCAGAAGAAACAATTGGTAGTACATGCTACAGATTTTCCACTTATTGCCGAGAAACTATACAATATGGGACCTAATGAGATCCCGAGGAGATGCTTTATGGAGGTAGAAAAATGATTGATTTTAGAAAAAGCACATGAAGGCATCACAGGAGGACACTACGCAAGAAAAGAAATAGTGCAAAAGGTTCTTAGATCTGGCCTCTGGTGGCCTACTTTACATAAAGATGCCAAGGAATACTATAAAGCCTGTGATGGTTGCCAAAGAGTTGGGAAGCCTTCCCAAAGAGATGAAATGCCTTTAGCACCACAACTAAATTTGTAGGCATTTGGGAAATAGGCAATTGATTTTGTGGGACCTATAAACCCACCAGGGAAGCGCACAGGAGCTAGATACATCATTACTGCAACAAAGTATTTGACAATATGGGTAGAAGAAAGAGTAGTTCAAGAATGTAGTGCAACTACAACTGCGTGATTTATATTTGAGGATATCATAACCAGGTTTGGATGCCCAAAGACCCTAATGAGTGATCAAGGTACGCATTTTATTAATAAGACTATTGAAGCCTTGACTCATGAATTTGAAGTTCATCACCATAAGAGCACTCCATACCACCTGCAGGTGAATGGTACAATTGAAGCATTCAATAAGATCTTGGAGACTGCACTGACGAAGATTTGTAGTGTGAAAAGAGATGACTGGGATTTGAGAGTACCAATAGTATTATGGGCCTATAGAACCACTTGTAAGAAGATGACAATGCAGACCCCATTTAAGTTGGTTTATGGTTTAGAAGCGGTCGTGCCTATGGAATATTTAGTTCCTAGTCTGAGAATTGCAACATTCACAAATATGAATGACACTGGCGCTGTGCAAAACAGACTTGCGCAGTTGGTAGAGCTAGAGGAAGATAGATTTATTGCATTATTCCGTCAATAGGTACAGAAGGAACGAGAGAAGGCTTACCATGATAGACACATCAGGAAGAAATCCTTTAAGCAAGGAGATCTGGTATTGGTACATGACAACAAATTAATGAAGCATCCAGGGAAGTTCATGACGCATTGGCTGGGGCCATATGAGGTGGCCTATGTTACAGAAGGAGGAACTGCGCAACTAAAGACTTTGAATGGGGAATGGAAGGAAGGATTGGTGAATGGGAGCATGTTGAAATTATACTACGACAACTAGCTGTCTCGCAACTCTCGATAAAAGAAGAAGAAGAAGGGTCTAGGTACCAGGTGCAGTTGAAACTGGGTACCAGACACATAAAAGACAGTCTGCACATAGAGGGGAGGAACATAGAAGAAAGCACAGACTGCACTGCACAGTTTGAAGTCGAATTAAAATAGAAGATTCAGATCTAAAGTACCTCGGGACGAGTCACATGTGAGTGTTGAGGGCCTGTTGGCCCTTGGTTATGGAAGAAAGTGAATATTACAGAAGAAAAGGTGAAATGCGAACTGCACGAAAGGAAGATTGAGTGAGATCACGTCGAAGTGGTTAAAGAAGCAGAAAAGACAGAGCGAAGTAAAGGAATACTAGCCATTGGACGAGAAGATCGAGGAGAACAGATCAACAAGCAAGATGGATCGTGGACAACTCAGCAAGCGAAAAGAGATACCAATAGGTGCTTTGGAGAACCTCGCAGGAAAGAGGGAAAGATAGGCTGGGGAAGCTTAGAACATGGGTCAAGTTGACCTAGGGTTTTAGACACCTAGGGTTTTGGTATTTAGGGTTTTTGACACCTAGGATGTGACCTAAGGATGTCGGAAAGCTATTTGTAATGTATAAATAAGAACCTAGAGGGGAGAAGGGGGATTCACATTTTGTGTTGAGAGTTGGGGAAGTTGGTGTGAGTTGTTGTTGCTGCGATCGTGATTATTGATAGAGTGATTGTTGTTGTTGAGAGAGAGAGAAGTACTAAGAGTAAGAGCCTTCTGGCATTGCAAGATATTCAGCTAGGTGAGAAGATCAACCCTGCATTTGGGTGTGCAGGGAAGGGAGAGAAAGAGAGAAGAAGAGAGAGAAATCTGCAAGCTAAGAGTGTAGATAAAACTATACGTTTTATATAATATCAAGAAACACAGTTCTGTGGACGTAGCCCTAGGGAGAGGGTGAACCACGTATATCTAGTGTTATGTGTGTATGATTGATGCTTTATCTTTGTCTTTGATATACTATTATTTCATTATTGTATTAGATCATATCTATAGAATGTGGAGTAGATTTTAGTGATAAGTGAGCTAGGTATACTGCGCTGTATTGTGTTAAGATCCACTTGATATTCCCCTGGTTAAAGACATATCTATCCTACAACCCCCCCATAGCTACTTTAGGTGAGACTGCATCTGCTTCGCAGGTGTTGCCGAAAGGGCCAATAGTTAGGGCTTGTTGGTGCGCTCTTGAAGTGAACCTTGGGTCTACCCCTGTGGCAACAAATGGTTCTGTTGCCAGGACATGAATCTTCGTGAGGGAATGTCAAGGTGGTTCCCATAGAAGACAGAGATTTAAAAGTGGATAGAATATCAAGAGAGGGAATTCGCTAAAGCCCAAAACAAGAACCCTAAGCTGAGTACTAGAGATTGGCTACAAAGATACATTTTCACCGACATCCATGAGATCTTCTTTGGAGGAATCCATCAGGAGTTGTTTGAGTGGTTGGCTAGGTTAGTTGATACCTAGTTCGAGATCAGATCTAGATCTCTTGTAGTTTCGATATCGGCATTGATCCAGAAAGTTAAAAGAGTCGACAACATCCATGAGATCTTCTTTGGAGGAATCCATCAGGAGTTGTTTGAGTGGTTGGCTAGGTTAGCTTATACCCGGTTCGAGATCAGATCTAGACCCCCTATGGTTTGGACGCTAACACTGATATAGAAGGTTAAAAGAGTCAACAACACTATATCTAGAGCAGTAGATCATTGGTTTGATAGTACCATTGGAGGGTATATCACCGAATTTTCTATTGACAAAGTAGAATCGTATAGCCAAGCTGAGAGATACTTTTTCAAAGGACCCACACGAAATTTTTTGCATTTTCTGAAGTTAAGAATCAAGATGCTTTTGCATGAAAACCACATCTTGAAGATACAGTAGAATTGTTGGATCTGAAAAGGCTGATGTTTAGGAATTCAGACAGCGACAACGAAAAAAAGGTGGGACATACACGCAGTGGAAGAGTATTTTGAGGGGTTCACCTTGAGAACATCTTTAATAAAAACTACGGAGAAGAGGGTTTCTACAGCGGAGAAGAGGCAGATCTAACAGACGAAGAACGTCCATAACCCTCTAGGCCAGAGGAAGGAGAAAATGAAGAACTTCGCCAGGACGAGCCAGAAAACTTAGGAACTGCGCAGGCTGCTGAAGTAAGTATCATTAACCCTCCTATTGTTTCAAAAACACTAGGCAATCAGAGTAATCAGAGTCATCAGAGTCCTCAGAGTGTTACTACTAGCAGTTTAACATCTACTCAGACAGGAAACCCAGGTAGCTCTATGGAAGATGAGATGAGGTTACCTATCTTTAGAGGAGATGGATCTGAAGACCCAGATCAACAATGGTTCTTATGTGAATCTGTGTGGAATATTAAGAATGTCACTGATGAAGCCGTCAAAAGAACCCAGTTCAACACTACTCTTAGAGATCGCGCACTGAGCTGGTACATGAAGCTTGTCCAAGAACTTACACAACCCCAACCATTGAATGAGATCAAGAACACGCTGATTGCAGAATTCAAGAAACCCAAATTGGAGTCACAATGTATTACAGAGCTGAAGGAGATCAAACAGAAGGTTGCCAAACCTGTTTGGGAATTCGATCAAAGATTCAAGACCTTAACAGACCGATTAAATTTTAAGATCCCAGATGAACAGAACAAAGAATGGTTCATCACTGCGTTGTTACCACACATAAGAGTTCCTCTGATGCAATAGAAAATTGCTTCATAGTCTGTGGCGCTGGAGATCACCATGAAGATTGAATTATCCCCTATGGGAGAATCCAGCTCAGGTATGAGCCAGATCTTGAGCCAACTGACTAGTTTGTCTTTACAGGTCGAAGACATAAAAAAGGATAAGGGAAAGGACAAAAGAGAAGACATCTGGTGTGTTAGATGAACCATTCTTTG
>CBVK0100485546.1:0-18434 GCA_900067695.1 Picea abies
AACTCAAATTTATATAACCCTTGATGTCATGCTCCAATGTTCCTAAGGTTAACATCCTTCCACCAACATTGCAATCACGCATGCCAAAACCTCAACATGTTACTAACTTTTTGCTTTGTGAAATTCTGGTGAACATTTTCCAACGTTGTTTTGTGACAAGCATTCCTTTCATTGCTCTATGAAAAGTAGATCCCTAAGTCATATTGTGACAAACATCCTCCCACAACCATCGCAATGTCATGAGCATGTCAAAACCCCACTATGTTACTTAACTTTTTCTGTCACATTGTTATGATCATTGTCGAATGTCACACACCCATAAACAACATTCCTGACATCAATTTCTGATAGCTCTTTTGATTTGGCATTGTGACGCAAATTCCTGCCATCCCATTGAGATGAAAATTTCCCAACGTCACATTTTGACAAACATTTCCCAACATTTCATTGTCATGAACATTCCTACCATCCCATTGTGACTAACATTTCCCAACATCGCATTGTGAAGAATACTTTCCAACATCGCATTGTGACAAACTTTTCACAACATCACATTGCAATGAACATTCATATCATCCCAATGTAATGAACATTTCCCAACATCCCATTGTGACAAACATTTCCCAACGTCGCATTTTGATGAACATTTCCTAACAATGTGACACTTGAAATGATTGTTAACAATGCATCACTTTCTGATTTTCTCGCACATCATCTTAACGTCGCTTTGTGACAAACTTTTCCCAACATCACATTGCGATGAACATTCGTATCGTCCCAATGTAACAAACATTTCCCAACGTCACATTATGACAAACATTTCCCCATGTCGCATTGTGACGAACATTTCCTAACATTTCATTGTGATAAACATTTGTACTATCACAATGTGACGAATATTTCCCAATGTTGCAGTGTGATGAACATTTCCCAACATCGCATTGTGATCAACATTCCTACCATCCCATTGTGACAAACATTTCTAAACGTCACATTGTCATGAACATTTCTACCATCCCATTCTGTCAAATGTTTTCCAATGTCGCATTCTAACGAACATTTTATACCTATTAATTTATTAACTTTATACATATTATTAATCAATTATGACTTTTCCTTTTTTTTTCTTTTAACATATGACAATGTTTTATAAAATTTATCTTTCCCATAGTTTACAATTCTTCATGATGCATCTTAACCCTCACTAAGAAACATAAATTTATATAACTCATAATGAAAAACTCAAATTTATATAACCCTTGATGTCATGCTCCAATGTTCCTAAGCCTAACATCCTTCCACCAACATTGTAATCAAGCATGCCAAAACCTCAACATGTTATTAACTTTTTGCTTTGTGGCATTCTAGTGAACATTTTCCAACGTTGTTTTGTGACAAGCATTCCTTTCGTCACTCTATGAAAAACATTTCCCTAAGTCATATTGTGACAAACATCCTCCCACAACCATTACAATGTGATGAGCATGTCGAAACCCCACTATGTTACTAACTTTTTTCTGTCACATTGTCACGATCATTGTCCAACGTCACACACCAATAAACAACATTCTTGACATCAAGTTCTGACAGCACTTTCGATTTGGCATTGTGATGCAAATTCATGCCATCCGATTGTGACAAACATTTCCAAATGTCGCATTGTGATGAACATTTCCCAATGTCGCATTCTAACAAACATTTCCCAACATTTCATTGTGATGAACATTCCTACCATCCCATTGTGACGAACATTTCCCAACATCGCATTGTGGAGAATACTTCCCAACGTCTCATTGTGACGAACTTTTCCCAACATCACATTGTGATGAACATTTGTACCGTCCCAATGTAATGAACATTTCCCAATGTCTCATTGTGACAAACATTTCCCAACATCGCATTTTGATGAACATTTCCTAACAACACGATGCTCGAAATGAATGTTAACAATGCATCACTTTCTGATTTTCTCGCACATCATCTTAACGTCACTTTGTGACAAACTTTTCCCAACATCACATTGTGATGGACACTCATATCGTCCTAATGTGATGAACATTTCCCAATGTCACATTGTGACAAACATTTCCCAACGTCACATTTTGACGAACATTTCCTAACATTGCATTGTGATCAATATTCGTACCGTCCCAATGTGACGAATATTTCTCAACGTTGCATTGTGACAAACATTTCCCAACATCACATTGTGATAAACATTCTTACCGTCCCATTGTGAATTATGAACATTTTATACCTATTAACTTTATTAACTTTATACATATTATTAATTAATTATGACTTTCAAAATTAACTATATAGATATTTTTAATTATATTATATTTAAAAAGTTTAATTATATTATATTTAATACTTTTATAATGTATTGTTTATTTATTAATTTATTTAATGATATATTTATCATATTAGTAATGTATTACTTTATTAATGTATTAATACTTTGACAATGTATTAATTAAAAATGTAATAGTTTACAAAATTAATTATTACATTACATTGTTAATATATTAATTAATTTATAAATTACTTTATACAGTAATGAAATTAAAGTTTAATTTATATATTAATATAGCAATGTATCATTACATTATTAATGTATATATTAATGTATTTAATGTATTATTTTGTGAGGTTAAATTAATACTCTATTAATGTATTATTTAATAATGGATTAATATATTAATACATTACATTATTAATGTATTGATCACTTAGTGAATTGCATTATACCATCATGTAAATTAATTACTATAATTTATACATTATTATTATTATTATATATTACATTTATGTGATACTTAATTAATACACTAATTATACATTAACTATACATTATTACATTAATTTATATATTATACAAATATATTAATGTATAAATTAATATAATAATGTATAATTAGTGTATTAATTAATTATCATATAAATGTAATATATAATAATAATGTATTAATGAAATACATTATTGTTTTATATTAATGTATTTTATTAATAAGTTAATTATACATTAAAATTACATTATTACATTAATTTATACATCATACAAACATATTAATGTATAATTAATGCATTAATTAATTGTTACATGAATATAAAATATACTTATAATGTATTAATGAAATATATTAATGTTTTGTATTAATGTATTTTAAATTAATTTATACATTAATATATTTGTATATATTAATGGTAGTCTCAAGGCATGTCGGTGGTCAACTAACAACAACCATTTTATAAAAGTGGTTGATATACGTGGTTTGACGTCATTTTTCACCTTTCCAAATTAATGACTTGACGTATATCAACCACTTTTATAAAGTGGTTGTTACTAGTTTGATATGGTTTTAATATCAATATTAATTCAATTTACATTGGATTTAATTTTACTGAAATGAAATTTTGAATATGTTTCATTTGATTTTCTTAATTATTTTAACTTTTTTGCAGGCAACTTGCATCCTCAGTAAAGAGGAATGTTTTGATTTAACACATGTAAATGTACATTTTCGTTTTTAATAAAAAGTTAACCTATATCATATCTCCAGATGAAATGAAGTTACTTCATTATGTAATTTTAATTGTATTTGTATTTTTGGCTAAAAACAATTACAATTTTAATTTTATTTATATTTTTTTATTTAAAATTAATGATTCGAAGTATTTAAAATTAATAATTCTTAGTATTTATAGTTAAATTTAAAAAAAAAATAATCTAAAAAAATGAAATAAATCTATACCAATTATAAACCAAGGTCCACCAGTAAAGCTACTCGGCCACTTGGCATGGGCGGAGGTGGCCAGAGTCCTTCGAAGTTGTGGCAATCAAAGGTGCCAGTCTTCCACGTTGTGGCAATCAAATGCATGGAAAGTACATGGAAAGCATACTCCCACGGCTATGGAGGTAACGGAGCGAACAACTCGCTGGCTAAATAAATAAATGGATTATCCAGTTCGAGAGCAAGTTCCATAGCCCACATTCCTTATAGTTCAAGGAGAGCTTGTTCTAGCATCTGCTCAATTAGTTCGAGACACAGGAGTTTCAGATAAAGATCAAATGGATCGAATGGAAGCAATTATTAATTTATTATTCAAGTCAAATAGGGGAACGCGTAGGGCATTCCCCTATTCAGGTCAAATAGGGGAAGGCCTAGGGGAACACGTCATTCTCATTGTGCAGACACGATAATGTTCAGACTCGAAGGGAATTCTTCTCGGGCATATCTAGCGACGACGAGTTGAATCTGGCAGGGGAAAGAGGAAACGACGACATAATGGAGGGTACATAATTGAGGAATTTGAATATGGCATTAGGGTATATCACAGAATAAATTAGTATTAATCACTTGATAAAAGCAATGGCTGTAAGGGCTGCTAATTCCATGGACAAAGCTAGCGGGGTTTTCCATGGAGCAACAAGTCTGGCAAGGTATTTACTCTTAACACAAAGTTGGGAAGATCAGTTCATAAGACGTCACAAGCTAATTCCCCAATTCATAGGATCATCTTGAGAAATCTGTTGTTAAAGACACGAGCTCTACTGGAAACCAATTTATCTTAGGTACTTTGATCTAGTCATTTTCAGCTTTCTAGTTTTCATAAATAAATAGCTACTACTTTTGACGCTTCTTTTTAAAAGGATTTCTATTGCAGGTGATCCAAGCATAGTAAAGCAAAGATGATAGTGTTCATAAAACATATGCAGGAGATGAGAATGAAGGAAAGAAAGTACGCTCCACAGAACTAGATGAAGTGGGAAGAGTGGTTCATTCTGTATGCTTCAGACATTTATGACTTCCTTTGATGGATGCAGAACATCTTGATTAACACCGGACACGGATTTGCCATCGCATCTTTGGCTTTGATATCTTGAGTCTCCTTGCATTTGTGTTGCTTCTCCTCTTTCCAGGATTTTAAGTGTTCGCTCCTCTGATCGCATTGGCTTTTAAGTGGGATAGTTAGGAACCAGAAAAAAAAAGTGGGAGGAACTAGTAGAACCAGTGGGAGAGCTAGGAACTTAGCATAACCAGTGGGAGAGACAGGTACTTTAGTGATCGACCACCAAGAAGAAGAGAAATAGACCATGATGAAACAAGGATGGAACAACAGGTTATAGTTCTTGAGGGCATGTGAAAGACAGACAACTCAAGTGAAAGTGGAGGGCATGTGACAGGTAGACAACTCAAAGAAGCAACACCAAAGTCACAGCTCCTCATGGATTATGTTTTAAAAAACATTAAGCATTTAATCTTTTGAACTAATGCTAAGGTGAAACTTAGCATTAATTCACAATCCTTCTTACATACTTATTTTACCCTCTTACATATTTATTTTATCTTCTCGTTATCAAAGTTTGAAGTCCGTGAAGTCCGTTTGCCTCGATATGAGGCCAAATAAAGCCTCAAAATTAAAACATAGAGAAAAAACTTAAAAATAATCTGAAAAAATTGTATGAGATTAAAATACTTTGGATAATATCATTGATTTGCATTCCATATTAATATAACGACGAAAAATCGATTACTAAGAGTCCACAACCCGAAGGGCAGGGACTAATAAGACTTTTAGTCCACAGAAATAGCTTCGATAGATTTCATTGTATGGAAAGGAATCGAATTATATTGGATCATAAATCTATAAACCTATCATTATAAAGAACTGTAGCGATTCAAAGGTCATTCTATAGTTTAGCGAGGTAAATCATGTGTTACGATTGAGCAAAAACAAGGATGTGCTCACGGAAATGAGTTTATTTCTCATCAAGGCATAAATCAAGCAAACGTGAAGAGCATTAAATTCAATAAAAAAATTGGTATACTTCACCTCAAACATGCCAATGAAATTTTGCCTCTCAAATGGACTGATGTGGAATCTATCATGGTTTTCATGATAGAAAAAGTGTCGAGTATGACCAAGCAGAAACAACATACAAAGTTCAAACTTTTGAAGACAAGATTGGGCGGGAATAATCAAAATTTTGAGGAATACAACAAATTTGTTTTTGTGAACCTATATAATCAAACATGGGATGAAACTAAATATAAGTAACAATCTATATAATCAAACATTAGATGAAACTAAACATAAGGTAACAAAGTATGGATTATATTTTTAGATGGTACCAAATAGAATTTCAATAGAAAAACACATTAGTAGTGTATACTCTATCATATATCTCCCCATTGATTAAATATTGAATATTACATTAAGAAATTATTGTGGCATGGATACTTTTACAATGGCACCAAATAGAATTTCAATGGAAAAATTCATTGGTAGTGTAGAAGTCTCCATCAATGATCTTCCCATTGTTAACATGGAACATATAATATGAGCCTGCGGTTTCAATATGTCGAGTGAGATGGCCAAGGAAATATATCAACGAGGAAAAACAAGCACTAGATGATCCCTCCTAGTATTTAATGTAGATCATATTTTACTGGTGTTTTTTGTAACCGCCTAAGTAGAACCAATTCCTATATTATGTTGTAATATGTCTTCAATCAATAATTTAGCGTAGCCTCATCAATGTTGGTTTCTCCTAATTCTATGTTGGTATCAGAGGTGCGTTGGAGATCCGAGAGAAACAACTCTCTGAGGCGAGATACAAGAGCAATATCTCGAATTGATTTGAGAAAAATCATCAATGCTCCCTATGCAATGTTAGAGGAGCGTCGACTCTCTCACACTTATGAAATTGAAAAATTTGGACTCCTCGCACTCCCTGTCTATCCATCTGAGAGCGCTAGGGCACTAACGCTCCCCTCTCACTCTCCTGGAGCATTTCAAGCTCATACCTGCGCTCCCCCTACCATATTAATGGAGTGATATAGCGCTCCCCTTTGCCAGTTCAAGGAGCATTGGTCGTTTTGTTGCGTAAAGCATCATTTTGTGGGAAGAGAGCCCCATTTATTTATTTGTTGAATCGTGAGCTTTGGTAGAGGCCAAGTTCCAGTCGAAAGAGGAGGAAATGGAGGCTCAATTACACCGTGGTGAACCCAACGTGAACCGTGGTGATCTCGAGGAGGTCGCGTGAGCTCGAGGAGGTCACATGAGAACGGATTCCCCATCTATGGAGCAGAGAAAGGAGCACAGGGGTTTATGTGGTATTTGTAAAGAGAGTCGCCCGATCTTTCATTTGTTGAGTCGCACGCCATTGAAGGTTGAGAGAGAATCTATAATTCTAACTGGAGATCGAAGAGGTTGAGCAGATCTGAAGTGCATTGGATCAGGATATCCATTGAAGAGTCTAGTTAGAGTCGGATCGGTGCATCCGAAGGAAGAGTGACGGACTGCTCAGCAAAAGGAGGAAATCAATGGAAAGTTGCATATTCTTGGTGATTCACCGCCTTCAGTATTGAAGTGTGTTTGGTGATAAAAGGATCCATTGTCTGGTTGGATGAGAATACATTTGCAGAGATGGTGAATCCACTAGTAGAGACCTACCTCAACGAAGCCAACAAATTAGATGGCGCAAATTTCATTAACTGAAAATTCAAAATGCAGACCCTGATGCAGGGCTATGGTGTTTGGACCATTGCGAAGGGAGATGAAGAGAAACCCGATGCGGCTATCGGTGCGACACCAGCACAGATCCAAGACTGGGATAAACGTGAAAACAAGGCCAAGGTATTGTTGTGTATTTCTGTTAAAGATAGAATAATTCCACATATTAGAGAAGCTAAAACTTTTGTTGAAACATGAACAGTGCTTAAATCCTTGTATGAAACTAACAAAACAAATCATATTTTCTTCCTGAAAACTAAATTGCTAGGAATTAAGATGGATGGAAATGAATCTGTTAGTTCATTTTTGGGTCGTATTAAATTAAGATGGATGGAAATGAATCTGTTAGTTCATTTTTGGGTCGTATTAAAGAGGTGAAAGAAAAGCTAGGAAATATAGGAAAAACAATTTTCAACACTGATCTTGTTACTATTACCTTAAATGGTATGTTGAAATATTATCAGATGTTCATAACAGGTCTCGCAGCAAGGGAGAAACCTCCTACTTTTTAAGAACTAACAGGTATTTTGCTGTAAGAGGAAGAGAGGTGCTTGAATTTGAAGCCTCAAAATAAAGATTGGGCACTGTGGTAGAATAAGAGATCTGTGAGAGGCAAATTAGGAGAAAGAGGCAGAGGAGGAAGTTCATCATAGAGTGGCACTTCATCGCAGAGAAGACAATCTCCAAGACCGAATCAAGGTATGCAATCTAACAGAAATGAGTCAAAGAGTTTTTTTTATTGTGGTCGACCTAAACATCTTATTAAAGACTGTCATAAGAAGAAGAGTGATGAGGCTAGGAATAAACCTAGAAAACATACATGTCATTATGCAAAAGAATCTTCAAATCATGATCTCAGATTGTTTATTGCTTGTGATGATATTGATGAACCCCCAAATTTTGATTCTCGAGATCTTAGACTATTTGTGTCTAACGTTGCTTTATCTGTTGAAACGAATGATATTGATGCATGTTTTGTGGATTCCAGAGCATCAATACATATGACAGATAATAAGATGTGGTATATTGATTTTAAAGAAACACATAATGGAGCCAACATATATCTTCGAGATGACCACGCTCATCAGATCAAGGGATACAAAAACATTCCAGTAACATTGTCGAATGGTACTTTTCGTCATATTCGGAATGTTGTGTATGTGCCAGGGATTAAGAAAAAATTGATCTCTGTGTCCACCATTACAAATCAGAACTTGAAGGTTGAATTTTTCAATAATTATTGCATAGTGAAGGATTTTTTGGACCAATAAAAAATTGTTGCAACGGAAGTCAGAGCAGGAGGACTCTACAAGATTTATGTTACCAGCAAAGAACATCACACACTGACTTCTACAACTATGCCAACAAAGAGTCTTTGGCATAAAAGGTATGGATACATCAATCATCCTAATTTATTTTTATTACAAAAACGGAATATGGTTGAAGGACTTCCCGTGTTAAAAAATTGAGAATGTTGTTTGTGAAGGATGTGCATTAGGAAAGATGCACAAAGGTGAATTCCCCCCTAATACTGATAAGAAAAATAGAGATGTGTTAGATCTAGTGCATACTGATGTTTGAGGACCTATGCAGACTAGG
This sequence comes from Picea abies, assembly GCA_900067695.1. NCBI lineage: Eukaryota > Viridiplantae > Streptophyta > Pinopsida > Pinales > Pinaceae > Picea > Picea abies. The sequence continues at coordinate 9,121 of CBVK0100485546.1, forward strand.
TCTTTAGGAGGTACATTTTACTTTTTGTTATTTATTAATGATTTCACGAGATACACATGGGTTTATTTCCTTAGAAGAGAAACTGATGTTTTCAAGTACTTTAAGGAATTCAGAAACATGGTGGAAAAGAAGACACGAAAATTCATCAAAATCCTCCATTCAGATGAAGAGGGAGAGTATAAATCATGGGACTTCATCAAATATTGCAAATATCATGGAATAGTACATCAGTTTACAGTACCCCACACTCCATAGCAGAGTGGAGTGGATGAAAGGAAAAATAGAACTCTAGTAGAGTGTGCACGCAGTATGATGAAAGGTAAGAATCTCTCAAATACATTTTGGGCTGAAGCCATAAATATTGCAGTTTATTTAAAGAACAGAAGTTCAACAAGGTGTCTTGATAATATTACTCCTTTCAAAGCCTTGTATGGTTCCAAACCTGCAGTTCATAATTTGAAAGTTTTTGGGTGTAAGTATTTTGCACATATTCCAAAGGAGAATAGGAAGAACTTGGATGTTAAATACATTAAATGTATTTTCATTGGGTATTGTTTTGAATTCAAAGCATACAAATTGTTTGATCCTTCTACTCACAAAGTATTTGCGAGTAGAGATGTACTTTTCCATGAGAAGGAAGAAGGAAATCACAATGACAACAGTCATGAGGAATGACATAGACTTCTTCATGAAGGAGTTAAAGAAGAGCAACAACAACAACAATCATCCCAAAAGCAACCACAATTATAGAAACAACCATGACACTAGTAGCCACAACCACAGAAACAACAACAACAAGAAGGACTCAGTGATATGGACACTTCAAGTAGTCATAGTTCACCTAGAGGAGAAGACAGATCTTCACAAAGTGGGGAGGAAGATAATCAGTTGAGAAGATCTTCATGATAGGTTCAGCTCCTTGAGAGGTATAGATACTATGCCCTAATGAGTATCATTTCAAATGTCATAGAACCCATGAGTTTTAATGAAGCCAATGAACATGATGAATGGTGAAATGCAATGGAGGAAGAATATGAATCTATAATGAAAAAAAAATACTTGGGAATTGACTAAATTGCCTAAACATAAAAATCTCATTGGATGCAAATGGATATACAAACCCAAGTTAAATGAGATGATAGTATAGACAAATATAAGGCTATATTGATGGCAATGGGGTATTCAGAAACAAAAGGTATTGATTATGCCGAAACACTTGCACCAGTAGGTATATTGAGTACTATCATATTGTTAATTTCTTTATCTACAAAGTACCATTGGAAGCTACACCAATTAGATGTTAAATCTGTTGGCGACAGAAGTCACTCCTGGATTGCGGTAGGAGTAAACCTGAGGCCCATCAGTTTAAATTTCACGATTTGTTGATAAAGGGTGACGGATGGAAGTAAACTCGGAACAATATCGTTCTAACTCAGAAACTAGGTCGGGCATGCACAAGTAGATGAGGCCTTGCTTCAATTCCAGGCAGTAAGTTGTAATAAGGGCAAGTAGGAGGAAGACTTCTGTAAGGAAATGTGAAGGGATGTTGTAGGCATCAGGCTTCCAACAGCCTACAGAAGAAAAATTTGAACACAAGAACCTCTTATATTCAAAAGCAGAAACACTAAAAGAGCATAACAACGCTATAATAAATCCTTTATCATAACACAGTCACGATGATTCATGTGAATCATTCAGTCATGAAATCTTTCAGTATGAGATCGAAACAAGATGAAAAAGAGAGTTGTCTTACATTAAACAAGGAAATTTCATATACATATACATAGCCAAGAAAACCAGTGCTTCATTAAAACATTATAATTGGGAGCTCTGCTCTACCATCCGTCCTTACAAAAATACAAAAACTGAGTATATATGCTCAAAGAAATTCGCCCCCTTGGCAGCAGGAGGGTAGATGAGACATTAAAGTCTAACTTAGCATGCGCAGGTTCTTCTGATCAGTCGAGGACATCAGAACAACATAGCTCTTTTAGGAAAACCTACACACAGGATGATCTTGGGCAGACTGCCTGCCAGAACCTCCATGCCCTACATGCATGGCTTGAGCTAAGGTCTCAACCACCTTCTCAATATTCATTAACTTATTTTTCCATGGAGGGTGTCCGAGACTGAAAACATAAAGAGAGACCCCGTGTCCTTTGAAGTCTCGGTAGCCAAAATGCCGAAATGACTCCTGGGCGCTTTTCATATTTTGTGTTTCGGAATGCAGTGGAAGAGAGAGACTCCATGTCCTTTGAAGTCCCGGTAGCTGAAATGTCGAAATGACTCCCGGGCGCTTTTCTCATTTCGCGTTTTGGGGTTTCAGAATGTAATGGAAGAGAGAGACCATGTGTCCTTTGATGTCCCAGTAGTCGAAATGTCGAAATGGCTCCTGGGATCTTTTCGCATTTCGTGTTTCGTGGTTTCGGAATGCAGCGGAAGTGAGAGACCCCATGTCCTTTGAAGTCCAAGTAGCCGAAGTGTCGAAATGGCTCCTGGGCACTTTTTGCATTTCGTGTTTCGGGGTTTCGGAATGTAGTGGAAGAGAGAGAGACCCAATGTCCTTTGAAGTCCCGGTAGCTGAAATGCCAAAATGGATCCTAGGCGCTTTTCGCATTTCGTGTTTCGAGGTTTCGGAATGCAGTGGAAGAGAGAGACCCCGTGTCCTTTGAATTCCTGGCAGCCAAAATGTCGAAATGGCTCCCGGGCGATATTCGCATTTCGCGTTTCGGGGTTTCGAAATGCAATGGAAGAGAGCAACCCTTTGTCATTTTAAATTCCTGGTAGACGAAATGCCAAAATGGTTCCCGGGAACTATTCACATTTCATGTTTTGGGGTTTCGAAATGCGGTGGAAGAGAGAAACCCTTTGTCCTTTTGAAGTCCCAGTAGCCGAAATTATGAAATGGCTCATCATTTCGTGATTTTGGCCATAAGAGATGAGCTTATGTTCCAAACCTCATGCAACTCTGTGACTCAAACTTACCCGATGATCGTCGATCTGCTCCATCTGTGGATCCTTGCCATTGAAAACAAAATGCCCGCTCGCTTGATTTTAAGCTCGAAAAGGACTTTTTCTGTGTACTGCGCTCGGCGCTCATGACTTGAAAGAATTGGCACTAACATTAGGATCCATGGGGGATAGAGTCGTCCCTGCAATGCTCTAAGAACTCCTTCTATAGTTCCAGTTTTCTTCTGTTGGTCTATGGAGTCATTTATTAAGCTGAAAATAAACAGAAAAAAAAATAAAGATAATATTTACAAAAATAGAGAAGCTGTCTAAGGCTCAAACAAAACATTTCGTCAGGAAATGCCCATTTACTGGGCCGCTAAATACTTCTTTCCCCTCCAAATCCTGCAACCTGTACGTGTTATTTAAGAATACTTCAAAGATTTTGAAGGGCCCGATCCAGAGGGCATCAAACTTGTTGTGTTTTCCCCTATCCTGCTTGGGTGCATCCCACTTAAGCACCAAATATCCCAACTCAAATTCCTCCTTCCTGACATTCATGTCAAAAGCCTGCTTGATCTTCTGTTGATGACTATGAGCTATGCCCATCACCTGCTCCCTGATCTATTGCAGTTCCACCACTTGATGAATTCTTCTGACCATATGGTCTGGCTCTCCTTCATGATCTTGAAAGAATTTCACTACAGGTAAATCAAGCTGAGTGGGAAAAACAACCTCCATCCCATAAACAGGTTGAAAAGGTGAGGTGCCCAGGGACTTCTTTGTTTTCGCTCGATCGGCCCATAGAGAGAACTTGAGATTTGAATCCCAAACCCTCTTATTGTCTTCCAATAACCTTTTAATGAGTTTGATTAGACTTTTATTGGAAGATTCTGCCAGTCCATTTCCTTGAGAATAATAGGGAGTGGAGTGAATTAGTGAAATCTTGAACTTCTCACAGAACTTAACCAAAGGCTTAGACATGAAAGAAGCAACATTATCAATGACAATTCTGCTGGGACAACCAAATCTAGCTATGATATCCTCCAGAAAGTTGATAATTACCTTGTGTGAAACACTCCTGGTGGGGGAAGCTTCAATCCACTTGGTGAAATAGTCTGTTGCAGTCAGGATCTATCTGTGCTGGCCACTAGAAGGAGTATGAATTTCTCCAATGAAGTCCAACCCCCACTATTGAAAGGGTGTTGAAGCTACTACAGGCTTTAGTGACAGAGATTTGAGTTGTTTCTTTCTTGAGAACCTTTGGCATTTGATGCAAGCTCTGACTTCTCTACAGACATCAGTGAACAAGGTGGGCTAGTAGTACCCAGCCTTAAGAATTTTGTGAGTTGTGGTCTTCCTAGAAATCAAACATCACTTTCTAGGCCTCCTGTGGGTTCAGACACCTCAGAAACACCCCAAGAGGGTCTCTCCAGTACAAGACTTGGTCAATAAGGAAATATTTGACTGCCTTGAGCTTTATATCTCTTGCCTTGGTTTTTCCCATTCCATCAGGAGGCTTCAACTCTTATAGAAAGTATAAAATGTCTCTGTATCAGGTGCATTCTACTAGTGATAAGACAACCTGAGAGATTTTGTTGGACGACTCAGCTTGCTGATTTCCTGAGCAAGCGTTGATGAAGCTAACCCCCAAAGCCTCACAATTGGATTCAGCTAGGAACTTGGCTAAACCCTGCCCTTTAACCAACTTGGTGGGATTTATCTCCAGGTCAAACTCAAGGATCTTGGCAATCCATCTACCTCTTCTCACATCTATGTCAGGATGTATAAGGATGTCCTTCACAGAGGCTGAAGGGACATATGCAGTCACTCTTGAGTGCAAGACATAGACTCTGAAATCTTTGAGAGATTTCACCAAGGCATAGGCCTGCTTCTCCATGATCTCATACCTGATTTCTGCATCTCTTAATGCCTTACTGAAGAAGGAAACGGGTTTCTCTCACCCTTCCTCATTTTTCTACAATAAGACTACTGCTACTGTATCAAAAGAAGCAAAATAAAAAATTAGGAAATCCTTGGAATAATCAGGACTGATCAACAGAGGTGGCTCAGTCAATGCCCTTTTTATTTGGATGAAATATTCCCTGGGTTTAGCAGTCCATTTTACTTCTTTTCCCTTTTTGAGCATGGCTATGATGTGTTTCACCAACTCAACAAAATTTGAGATGAACCTTCTCAGAAAGTTAATCTTCCCTAAAAAATCCTGAAATTCCTTTCTAGACCTGGGAAGTGACAAGTTTTGAATTGCCTCTACCCTGCTGGGATCAATTCTCACTCCCTCTGCTGGTACTATATGGCCTAACAGCTTCCCCTCCTTCATAGCAATCAAAGATTTATTGGGATTTAAGGAAAGGCCAAACCTCCGGCATTTCAAGAAAACTTTCCTCAAGTGATAGTGATGCTCCCTATCAGACCTGGAGAAGACTATAATGTCATCCAGATAGATCACCACAAACTAATCTTTTTCCCCGATGAATGCTATGTCCATGGCTCGCTGAAATGTTGCACCTGCATTCATTAATCAAAAACGCATTTTGGCATACATGAATGTGCCCCAAGGAGTGGTGAAGGTTGTTTTTTCTCTGTCCTCAGGCATGACTGATATCTAATTATAGCTAGAAAAACCATCAATCATGGATATCCTAGATGCATCGGTTACCCTCTGCAATATGTGTTCCATGTTGGGCAAGGGATAGTTGTCTTTCTTTGATCTCCTACTCAAGTTCCTGAAATCGATGCAGTACCTGATTTCTCCACTTTTCTTCCTCACCAGGACCAAATTGGCTACCCACTCAGAATATCTCAAGGGAACAATCATTTGGGCATCTAAAAACTTTTTCACTTCTCTCTCCATGATAGGCAACAACATGGGATTTATCTGTCTTAGCTTTTGCCTAAATGGCTTAGCTTCTCCCTTCAGTGGAATCTTGTGTTCAATGATAGTTGTGTCATATGTCTTGAAGTATTCATAGGTCCATGCAAACACATCAATAAATTCTCTTAATAACTCGGTGTATCCGACCCTCTATTCTTTGGTCAAACCGCTTGAGAACTTGACAAACTTAGGCTCCTCCTGTGTGTCGATATTGCACTCCACTGTATCAACATCTCCACTTGAAACCCTACCCTTTACTGCCACATTATTCTCATCGAACAGTCTTTCTAAAGGGACTAGTCCCTTCAGAATGTGATTTCTAGGAAAATGAATAATATGGTGATTAGCAATTTTATTTAAAAATACCTCAGGGTGAGGGTGACTTTCGAGATCAGGATCCTAATCAATGTGTAATGCAGAAAATTCATCAACAAACTGAATAAATTTTTCAATTTCAAGATCGTCTTTGAATACCTTCCAATGCTTGATATTGTCCTGAATGGATGGCCTATATCTTATCTCGACCCCATATTTGATCTTAGGCGGTGGAGGGATCTTGAACAGACTAGCTGAGACAACTAAGGAATTGGCCAAAGTATTTTTCCCTCTTGGAATAAAAGAAATGTTGAAAATCGAGAAGAAATTATCAATCAGGTCCCACACCTCATTTCTACAAACCCTGAGCTGAGGATGCTTAGCCTGATAAACATTCCTGACTTGCTGGATTATCAACTCAGCATCTCCAAACATTGCTACCTCCTCAATTCCCCTTTCTTTTGTAGCCCTGTTGGCAGCAATAATATAATTTCTATTGTTTATAAGCTGCCTACACAGGGTCTCTAAATTTTCATTACTCGTCATGACCATTGTCACTAAACGACACTTGTCAATTGTCACATTTTACATATCTTCCTTTCAATTTTTGTTTTCATGACTATAAGCATGAAAAATCGCAGCTAGAATTGACACTCTGTTTCGATTTTTTATTAAAGGAAAACTATTCATATGGTCTATTATCAAATTGTCATATTTTTGCTATGAACATGATTGTTCTCCTTGTTTATAACTCCTTGGTTCTAAATGTGCCTTGGTTACATAAGTGAAAGACCTCCATTCATTAATATTCGATTGATATTAATGGAGTTTTGATTCATAAAAATTTTAATTATTCAATTTTTATTTGATACACTTACCTTTGTAATCAAGCTATGACTGTGTGTACTATGGTTTTCCAAGTGTTCTGATCCTCATATGTACCCAATGCCAAGGTGTCATATGAAGTACAACAAGCCATTACTCTTCTGCGTGGTCTCGGGCTTAACGATTTTGCTCCCACACATTGTGATTAACACCTGTGCCTACCGTTTGAACTGTCATAACATTGTTTTGTTGAGGCTCGGGGCTATGGCTCTTTGGCTTTTCATCAAACCATACATGTCAATTCTGTGTTGATTCCCTTCTGTTTTCCATGGCTCCAGTGGTAAGGATCGAGCCCAATGGCATCCAAACCTTGCTATCGTATGATAACGCTAGGGATGATTTAGAAAGGAATGGTTGGCATTCATTCATTGAAAAGTTTAATGGTTTCAATCTAAGAGTTGCCCAAGAGTTCGCATTGACCTTCGATGGCTGCAGAGCAAAGATAGGTGACACGAAACTAGAGGTAACTGAAGAGTTTTTAAGCCAAGCCACGGGTTTACCAGCTGTCAGGCAAAAATGGTTCAAGAACGCAAAAGTTGAAGAGCTCCCCTGGACTTTGATGTTCACCTCACGGAAAATTACTAGTTACGATTGAGGTATGCCTGTCTCATCCTTAAAACCTAGGTGGCATGATCTACTTTCTATTGTGAAACAATTCATTACGTGTGAAGGAATATTTGGGTTAGTTTTTCTATATCACCTGCGATTACTTATGAGTTTCATTGGCTTCCCATTGAACATGCCCTACTTCCTGCTTAGAAGTCTATACAAGATGGGAAAGCAGTTTAGGAGGCGGAGGTCTGATTCAATTTTATTCCATCATTGTTTAGTTAAAATTATCCTTGTGCATCAGTTTCAATTCAAAAACGATTGTTGGGATGATTTTGTTTTACGAAATGGCTTTGGCAACAGTGAGTTGGGACAGGTTGATAAGCCTGTCGTCATAGAAATCCTTGTGAAACCTACTACCTCTCCTCCACCGCTCTTGCCCTGCGATCTTGCCCTTAATAATGAACCCTCGACCTACCCTGATGTTACTCAACCAGACAATCAACCAGGTTCTCACCTAAAGAGTTGCACTAAAACTGTTAAAAAACCCACAGGGAAGAAGCTAAAGGGAAGCGTTGATGTTAATTACAAGAATAAAAGGGCTGATCGTTTGATTTCACGATGTGCCCGAAATAAATTAAAACCCTGTGCAGACAAAATCAACACAATTGATGTGAGCGAGGATTCAAACTCGAAAATTGAGAGGTTTTTGGCTAAAGAAGACCCCATGTCATACGGGCTCTATCCTAACACACCCTATGACTATGTAAACAACCTACCTCCATGTCTAAAAGGTAACCCAGAATTCTCGGGCATTCAACTCAGAATTCTCGGGCATTCAACTCAGAATTCTCGGGCATTCAACTCTATGATAAACCTACCTTTTGCGTGGACGATTTTCCAACCCTTAATGTTGTCAGTGCCAATGCACAGTCCCTATAGCCACAATGTGATGAGTGTTGATCCTGGATCGATAGGTATTATACGGATGTGCCTTTGCTACAGTCCCGACTTAAATATTTAAAAGACCAAGTGGATTTGTTGACAAGCGAGAACAGTAGACTCCAATCCATCACTCAAGCAAAGGAGAAATGCCAAAAAACTATAGGATCTGTCATTTTTAAGAATGTAGAGGCAGCAACAGCAATAGTAAACTCCAAGATTGCTTGATTTTTTTTAATCCCATGATTTGAGGTATGATCTTTTTAAAGTTTAGCATGATTTTGTCACTCTCCATTTAGGATATATGATTTGTTTGAATAGATTACCTTTTATTTATTTATCTATAAATATTAGTTTGTTTTTTTTGTTGAATAAAATATGATTGTAGTTGTAATTATAACTAGCTATAGAATCGTAAGATTCTGTGGCCAGTTAGACAAATTTGAATTACTTGATTTGACAATTGAAAATACATCTAAAATCTTCCCATTTTAATTTGTTTCCAGGAATCCATGAATTCCAAGGAGATATGAGGCACTGTTGGGATTTCCCAGCCATACCATCTTTTTTTTTTTAGTAAATAAATTAGGCTGTTGGTATTTTTATTCAGCAAAATCAGGGTGGTTGCATCCCCCATATTTTTAGAACAGATTTGATATTATCAAAAGGAAACATTTTGTTCCTGGAACCTATATAAGCATGCTATTTTGTAAACATGGCATCATCTTAGCCTGGGGCAAGACTATGGATTTTTCATTTACAGACTTGAATGAAATAT
>CBVK0100485547.1:0-18434 GCA_900067695.1 Picea abies
ATTCTCTATGTTCCCTTCAGCATAAACATTGTGTTTTACTAAAGGGTTCATGGTCTTGTCAACATTGTCGTTCATGTGGACATGGAACTCTCCTCTTTCATTTTGATCTATCTTCAGAATGAAATAAGATAGATGATGAAAATGATCCCAGGGCCTCTCCAGATCCATTGTTTCCTATAGAATAGCTTCACCTGAGGGAAATATCATCTCAAGACAATCCGAAGAATGAGTAGAGTTAACTTCCCAAATGAGCTTCAGAAGATCGTCAACTTCCTCCATCTGAAGAAGAGTTGGATCTAGGAATGTAGTGGTCTTCTAAATGTCACGATGAGTGATTTCAGCTACAAACAAAGGTTTCACCATTCCTGCATGCCTAATCCATTCTATCCAGTCATACAAGGATGGTAGAATCCAAAGATCCTTAAAGTACGTTATCTGAAAATGGTGCACTTGGGATATAGGAATTGATGAGCTTGAGCTATTTAAAGTGAAACAAAATGTACGATATTGATGCTGGGATATTAAAGGTTCCCATCGATGAAGAATACATTTCAAGGCCAATACTTTTAGTCACCACTTGGGAACCATCCATTAACGGGATAGTAGATCCTTGTCATGCAGTTAGATCCAAATGATTGAAAGACAAGGGATAGTAGATCCTTGTCATGCAGTTAGATCCAAATGATTGAAAGACAACTAGTTTATAGTCATGATTTTTCCTTCATGAGGAAAAAAAATAAATCTGAAGACCAAAGATACAAAAATGGTCATAGCATAAGTCCAACTGCATCCTAGCAAGAGGTTGTAATCGAGCAGTGCATCGCCTACTTCCACTTCAACGTATACGGTTTTTCCACCCAAATATACGAGGAAGGAGGAAAGTATCCCATGGGGCCCAAAGGAACGACCATTGAATGCAATTTGTAGAGTAGGGGATGGAGCAAGCTCTAGAGAGTTGATATCTTTCCAATAATAAAGTGACATCACATACATTGATGCCCCGAAATCGATCAATGTTGAAAAGCGACATGATAAGAGAGGCAAGGTTTGAACTTAGAAGGGTTAAACGTGATGATCTATGAGCTAGAGGCATCTGTAGCCCTGATAGCATAGAGTAATGCACTATGTTGTGCCAGGAAACTTTGGAGTACCTCGAGAGAAGACATCACACATGACAATTGGGCCAAATCTTCCACAATGGAATGATTTTGAGTGGCCCTAGAATTCATATTATGCGAGGCTCCTTTGTACAAATCCTTGGGCATGCGAGGCATGGAATCACTTGTAGAAATACTTTCAATATGAAGAGGCCCTTGCATCTTGGGGGTTTATTTACTCTTTGACCCAAACTCAGGTTTGTTTTAATTTGTGATAGAGTATCTAGATAATCATCCAAACTCATCATATAAATATTCAATAGTGTTCCATCAAGAGGGGGAGCACCCTAGTTGCCCCCTTGTTGGCTCCCAAAATTAGATCTAGAAGCTATGTTTTGTTCATGAGGGAACGAATTTGTTAATATGACAGGTTTTTGCTAAGCTAACAACCTATGGGCTTCTTCCATCTTGGGACACTCATGAGTGATGTGATATTATTTGCAAAGCTTACAAGGAAACTTTTCCTTCCTCTTTTCCTTTCCCCCCCCACTAGAACTAGATTATGGTTTAGTAACATTCTTGTTATAACCCCCCTCCCTTTTGTCCTTACCCTTTCTCTTCCTTCTAGGTTGTTGGGTACCTTTTGGGGTTGTCAATTACACACTATGTACATCTGATGTTTAGTAGGGAGTGGTCGAATACGAAGTTGGATTGGATGCAGAAGCTTGGATATAAAGCTATATCATCTGATTTGAGACCAAGTCTGTGAGTGATATTTGAATGGAACCTACGATGCCATCAACATGAGGTCTAGATTTCATTTTCTTGGGATCAAAACTAGGTTGTGGTGAATTCGATATAATTTTGTACATAAGCCCAGACTATGAATAGATGAAATCTAGTTGTTGATCTCTAAAGATCGCTTCTTCCGAAGAAAAGACTCCTGATGTGGAAACATATTTAGATATTTATGGAAACAAATACTTAAGGAATCATTCTAATAAGCATTCAGGAGGAACCTTGGCTTTAATCAACCTCTTCTGTCTCTTCTGCCACTCCTAGATATGATCTGAGATATGAGTGTCTTTTTCTTGTTTCAAGGTACAAAGAAGGTCGGTCCTGACATCGTACTGGATCGGTGGATGAAAAATTGTTTAGAAAGACAAAAGACAAATTGTGGAAAGTAAAATATGTTGCACCATCAAGCTTGATGTACCACTTAGTTGCGACTCCCATAAGAGTGCGTTGGAAAAGAAGTAGACAAACTTAATCATTGTTTAATTAGTTTGATGAAAACCATAGATGAAAAGTCGTTACATGGTCGTCGAGATCTTCATCAAGATTTCCTTCAAACTTAGGAATATCAAAAGAAAATTTGGTGGGGACCGGTGGACAGTTTAGATTATGACAAATGATATTGTTTATAATCTTTGACACATATAATAATTTCAATGTTTCTAGAAAAGGTTACCTCGATTGAGACCCAAAATACCAGCTAGGGATGTTGGAAATTTCATGTTGAGGACCATTCAAAAAATAATAACTTGGTTTGGTACTGGCACCATGCTACCAAGAAGAGTTTGTGGATGCACCAAAGATATGGATGAAACATTTTTGGATCTGGTTAAATAGAGGAAAACCTCCACCCATTTGATTCCTGAACATAAAAACAGGGTTTCCCCTGCGGACCTCGTTGCATAGGAAATGCTCCTTGCATGGGGTTGTTCTGACCGAGAAATGGATTTCCCCTTGATGAAATTCCTTGTGAAGAGAACGACCCTTGCATGAGATTCCACTATACTTGGAAGGGTATTCCCCCTACTGACACTCCAGATGTGGTGAAAGGATTAATTTTGAACCCACCATAGAACATGAATGGGGTCAAAGTAGATGACATGCTAGTGGATTGAAATCTTCTACCCATAGTACCACCCCATCCCAAAAAAGGATTGGTTCGGTAAGAGTGGAAATGACCCACTCCCAATAGAGGGGAATGACAGAGAAATATGACCTTTTCCCTAAGTAACAACTTGGTAAGTGATCAACAAACTTTTTGTACCAACGTTAGAAGTTTGGGACATTGACTAAGAACCAATCAAGATGATATTCTTTCTCATTGATGGCATACCAAATGAAAAATCATTAGTTATCAAAGTATCAACATGGTCACACCCAAACATTGAGTGGAACCAACAATTAGCGGAGTAGAGTTGTTGATTAAGACAAGTATGGTGGTATGCACTACACTCATTGTTTGATTAGAGACACCCGGAGGAAGGATTCCTCTGGTGACGATCAATGAAGTGGGGGTTGTAGGGACCCCTGACCCATAAAATTCTGGAGTACCCATCGAAAAGGGAGACTATCAGTGAAGTCTGACTTGGGAGCCAAAATTTGCACAACAACTGGAGTGTCGGGTCCAGTTAACGAAGGATTGAAAGGATGAGTGAATTCTTTGACTTCGAGATCCGATATGGATACAATATCCAGAGTAGAAGAATTAGTTTCTACAGGTTTTGTGTCTATGGTCTCGACCATACCAATCAATACAAAATTTTTAGATTGATCAAGTTGATTCCTCAAGGGAGGCGACAGAGGATACAATCCTTCTTTTTTAGGTGGAATACCTTGAATTCTCCTCGATCGATGAGGTGGTTGATCAACCGTTTTGAGTTGTTAGATTTGGGTGACTACCTACACACCTTCCCAAGTAATTTATGATCGCTAAACACACCACTAGAAAATCCCTAAAAGAAACAATATTCACAAACAACCCTTCCAATATACCGACTCAAGTGGACTAGGTCCTGAGATCAAAATAGTAACAAAGTAAGGAAAGGACCTTACATATGAATACATGGGTTGATTAAGTCCCATGAACCAATGAATCAATGAGTGAGAAGCATTTACCGCAACCTCCACTAACCGATCTTATTTGGTTCAAGTAGCCATGCTTCGCGAGAAACCCTCCAACAATACTGAAAAGTGTGATACGAAGTCTGCCCCAGGTACCATGGGAAACCCCTCGCAGTCACCTCTAAGATCCCTAGGAAAAGAAACTAAGGTCATCAACTTGTAATCAGTGTCTGGGGGGTATATTCAACAGTCAAATCGAACATATGGGAAGGTTATTTAAGTTTGAAGCCTTGAAAGCATCGCCTCTCACGGAGGTAAGGTTACTGATGAAACTCTGGATATACAATCTCTGCACTATGCTCAATTAATCTTCGGAGGGGTTTCCTCCTTGACTCTCCTTTACATGACCTCGTGTTTGAATCCTGTGTTATAATATATTCTCATCTATAATTATATGAAATTGGGTTTTGAACTTGCTGGAATAGGGGAAGACCTAGGGTTTGTCTCCAAGAGCGCACCAACAAGCCCAAACTACTGGCCCTTTCAGCAACACCTGTGAAGCAGATGTAGTCTCACCCGAAGTATCTAAAGAGGGGGTTGTAGGACAAATGTGTCTATAGCCAAAGGGAATATCAAGTGGATCTCAACACAAAACAACACAGCATGCATATATCACTTATCAACTTAACTCTACAATGCAATAATAGTATATCAATGACAAATACAAAGCATCAATCACACATACATGACACAAGATATACATGGTTCACCCTCTCTCTAGGGCTACGTCCACATAACTGTGCTTATGATATATTAAGATAAAGCTTACAGTTCTTGTCTGCACTCTCAGCCTGCAGATCTTCTCTCTTCCTCCCTCTTTCTCTTCCCTTCCTATGCACCCAGCTGTAAGACTTGACCTTCACACCCAGCTAAAGATCTTACAATACCAGAAGGCTCTCACTCTCAGCACTTCTCTCCCTCGCAATACAATAATCTCTCATAAAAATATCAACATCAACAACAAAAATAGTACCGACACTCAATGACCAACAACCAATAACAACAACAACCCAACCCAGGTCCTTTTGACCTCTGTTTATACATTAAAATCACTCACCGACAATCTTAGGCCAAAACCTAGGTGTCAAAACCCTAATTACCAAAACCCTAGGTCAACTTGACCCTCTTTTCCCAGGCTTTGCTAGCCTATCTTTCCTTTCTTCCCACGCGGTGCTAACGATGGATTTTTCCTCTTGCTAAGATGTCTTTGATCCATCTTCATTGTTGATCTGTCATCCCTGATCTCCTCATCCAACGACTAGCTTTCTTGGACTTCGTTCCTTCGTTCCTTCTTTTCTGCTCTTTTACTTACTTCGACTCAGTAATAGTCACTTGTCTCCCGTACAGTTCACGTTTGACCTTTTCTTCCTTGATCTTCATTTGCTTCAATAACCAAGGGCCAAAAGGCCCCCAACACTCACCTATGACTTATCCCGAGGCACTTTAGGTCTAATCCTCTATTTTACTTCGCCTTCAGACTATGCAGTGCAACCTGTGCTTGTTGTTCCATTTTTCCTGTCCATATGCAGACTATCTTTTTTGTGTCTGGTACCCAGTTTCAACTGCACCTGGTACCTATACCCTTTTCTTCATGCTTCTTACTATGAGTTGTGAGGCAACTGGTTGTGATAGTACAACTTTAGCCGACTCCCATTCACCAAATCTTCCTTCCATTCTTCATTCAAAGTATTCAGTTGCACAACTCCTCCTTCTGTAATATAGGCGATCTCATATGACCTTAGCCAATGCATTCTGAACTTCCTTGGATGTTTGATAAACTTACAGTCATAAACCAGTACTAGGTCACCTTGTCTAAAATCCTTCTGCTTGATGTGCCTGTCATGGTAGGCCTTCTCTCTTTCCTTCTGAACCTATTGATGAAATCCTACAATGAATTTGTCTTCTTCTAGCTCAACCAACTGTGCGAGTCTCTCTTGAATAGCTCTAGTGTCATCCATATCTTTAAAGGCAACAATTCCTAATCTTGGTACCAGATATTCCATTAGGACAATAGATTCAAGGCCATACACCAACTTGAAAGGAGTCTACATTGTTAATTTATTACAAGTGGTTCTATCAGCCCAAAGTACTGCAGGTACTCTTAAATCCCAGTCATCCCTGTTCACATTGCAAATCTTCATCAGTGATGTCTCCAAGATCTTGTTGAATGCTTCAACTGTTCCATTTTCTTTAGGATGGTAAGGTGTGCTCTTCTGATGGAGGACTGCAAATTCCTCAGTCAGGGCTTCAACTATTTTATTGATGAAATGTGTACCTTGGTCACTCATAAGGATCTTGGGGCATCCAAACCTAGTTATAATGTCATCAAATATGAAGAGTGCATCTATAATTGCACTACAATCCTTAACTACTCTTGCTTCAGCCCATCTAGTCAAGTATTTTGTCATAGTAATAATGTACCTTCCTCCTATACGCTTCCCTGGTAGGTTTATAGGTCCCACGAAGTCAATGGCCCAATTCTCAAATGCGTGTAGGGTCAACTATAGTGCTAATGGAATTTCATCTCTTCTATATGGTTTCCCAACTCTTTGGCATACATCGCAGGCTCATGCATAATCTTTAGCATCTCTGTGTAAGGTAGGCCACCAAAGGTCGGCTCTAAGGATATTCTATGCAGTCGCTTTCCCTATATAGTGTCCTCCTACGATGCCTTCATGAGCTTCTACAAGAATCAATGGTCGTTCTTCCTCCATAACACATCTTCTTAGTATTTCTTCAGGTCCCATTTTCTATAGTTGTCCCACTATAAGTGAAAAGTCTGCAGTGCGCACTACCAGCTGTTTCTTTTGTGAAATTGTATACTGACTAGGTGCCATTCCTGTTGACAAGAAATGGACTATGTCTGCGAAGTGGTCATCAATCTTTCTAATTGCTAGCAGTTGTGCATCCGACAGTGTATCCTCGAAACTAGTGGGTTCTTCGCCATGTTCCAGCCTCGACAAGTGGTCAGGACCTTTTTTCATCCTTCTTGGTTTTACTATGATTTCAAAGTCATATTCTTGAAATAGGAGAAGCCATGTTCATATTATCCCCCCCAACACTGGCTTGTTGACTAGATATTTCAGCGCAAAATGATCAGTAAACATTTTAAAGTGTCCTCCCAACAAGTAATGGAGAAATTTTTGCAGTGCATACACCATGGCTAAACCTTCTCTCTCAATAGTGGTGTAGTTAATTTATGTTGTAGATAGCTTCCAAGGCTAATGGATGGTCTATGTCTCCTGTTCCTTCTTGTGCTAACATTTCTCCCAATGCAATGGATGATGCATCGACATGCACATGGAAATCCTTACTCCAATCTAGGAAGACTATAATGGGAGAAGTAACCATCTTTTGTTTCAGTGTGTCGAAGCTCTGCTGGAACTCTTCTGTCCAACTAAACTGACAATATTTCTTCAAAATATTCTTCATAGGTGTTGTAATCTGGGCATATCCTTTAATAAACTTCCTGTAATACCCAGTATGTCCCAGTGCAATGTGTAGTTGTTTAACTGAAGTAGGAGCTGGTAGATCAACAATAATAGCAATTTTAGATGGGTCTACCAACAATCCTTTCTTGCATACTATATGTCCTAACAACACTCCAAATGGTTAGAAGAAGATGCACTTCTTCAGGTTTAAGGAAATCTGACACTGTCAACATTTGTCCAACATAAGTATGAGGCATTCAATATGATTTTTTAGCAAAATAAACACAGTCCAATCGTCGAAGTATGTTTCTAGGAATTTATGTAAGAATTCTTTGAATGCTTCAACCACTATCCGAGAAAATATGGCTGGGGAATTTTTCAGTCCAAATGGCATCACTGTATATTGATATGATCCCCATTATGTTGAAAATGTGGGCTCGTGGCGATCCTCCTTGGCAATGCGGATCTGATGATATCCTGAGGATCCGTCTGTAAAAGAATACACCTCCTAGCCTCCCACATTATCTAGCACTTTGTCAGTGAATGGTGTAGGGAAGGGATCATGCAAGCAGGCATCGTTCAACTTCCTGAGATATACACATATCCTGATCTCTCCTATATTCTTGTATTGGACCACCATAGGACTAATCCATTTGGACTCTTCAACAGGTTCTATAATTCCTTCTTCAAGCATTCTGTCGAGCTCAATCTTCACTTTTTCCTTATATTTCAGGTTCAATCTATATGGTCTTTGCTTGATTGGATTCACATCTATTTTCAAAGGTATCCTCATTTCTCACATAGGTCCTTTGATACCCTTCATATCAGTGAACTTGGTCGGAAACAAGTCCTGATATTCGTGCAACAATTCTGTAATCTTGTCAATGGTAGCAACATCCCAATAATCTCCAACATTGGTGAACTTCGGTGTCTCTTTTGTTCCAATATTAACCTTATTAATATTGATTGGTTGTCCAATGAATGGTAGCTCAACATCGGGTTCTTCCACATCTCTTTGTCCTACTGTCTTAACGATGTTGACCTTCCTTGGATCATCATCTTCATCTGTATTAACGTTGTAACAACCCTGCAGTTTCTGGAGAGGCATAGTCCACTTGTCCTCTTCTTGTTCCAAATGGAGGCTAGATGCCTCTTCGAATACTTTCTGTCTCACAATATGTAGTGTTTGGTCTACTGAAGGATATTGACTTTCAAATAAAAATGTAGTTACAAAATTCTAAGTCATACCTTTCTAATCTGATGTGATGAGGCACAACTCTGCTTGAAGGTACCAGTTGATAGGTGTGGTGTCCATCATGTTGATAAATTTGTGTACCCACTGTTCTTGTGGAATATTGCTCCAGGATTCTTCGCAGCTTCGCACATGGTCCTTTGGGCAGCTTTGACCTGTGTAGCGAAGTTTGCAACCTTCTACTTGTGCTAAGAACCGTGATGTCATCAAGGTTCAGTATTGTACCCAGTCTGTAATATTTCTTTTGTGTGTCCCCTACCATCTTGTTGGTGTGGCTTTCAAAGCTTCATCCATTGCCAACATTCTCTGCTGTGTTGGTACACTTGCTTCAAATTCAGATAGGAAGGCTTCTAATGGATTCATACCATCAAAGGTGGGAAAGATACTTACTATTGTGCCGATCTAGTGGACTTCCCTAGTTAACCTAACACATATTCTTGTGGAGACATCATACAGTTTATTCTGCTAGTTCTCTAGTGCCTCTTATGAGTCTGATGAGCATACGCTGTCACTTCGCCAACTTAAGTTTCCATCAGCTGTGGGATTAATACAATCCTATTGTCTGGCTGTTAGTTTGTAAATATTTTCCAGTTCATATGCGTGATCTTCCTCTCTAATAGGTTATGTGTATCACTGACCTTCATCTGGATCTAAAGGTGCAATGGCCCTGAGGCCATATGTTTCAAATGTCATACATATTTTCTTTAAATCGACCATAGTGGAATTATTAAAGGCCCAGTCAATTCCTAAAAACGTAGGGTAAGGGCAATTGTCATCAACAATTTCAATTACCTCAAAATCTGAAAATGTTCTTACTTCGTCGATGTGCACAAGAACATGCTCCAGTCATCCAAAAGGGCTGACATCTTGCTGGTTAGCCATCCTATGCCTGATAGGGGAATAGATCAACTTTGGTTTTCCCATCATTGCCTAAGTTTGCTTCATCATGACATTGACCTCCAACCCTAAGTTGAGGACCACATAGTCTATGTCATATTCTCCTATTTGAGCATTCAAGTGTAATTCCTTGTTTGTCCTTCTCCTTTTCCAATTTGGTGTACTGCCCTATTCAGTAAGGGGTCTATCTTTCCTAGCTCATACTATTCAGTAAGGGGTCTATCTTTCCTAGCTCATATTGTTTGATTAAATTGTGTAGTTCTCTTACAACATTTTCATCTTGAATCAGCTTAATACAAGTATATAAAAATTCCACGAGCCTACTTACCTCTTTCCCTTCTCTTGGCGAAGCAAAATGATCGAATACTGGGGGCATTACATATTCTCTTACTTCTGGCCATGTTTTTGATGATGAGCCCTGATCTCTTCTGAATTATTTTCTTACTTCTTCAAATGTTTTCCTTTCTTTCTTGGCATCAAAATTTTGAGTCTTCTCTGTATCTTTTATAACTCTTGATTCTTCTATGGTCTTTCCTTGGGTCATTCTATCTTTCCCTGTAACAATGCCTCCTTGAGTGATAACAATGAATCTAGGGTCTTCTCCACGAGGTTCATCATACATCAATTGCACTTGTGGGTTTTGTTGAGGTCCTTGTCTTTCCTGAAGCTTAGCTAGCATCATAGGGAAATCTTCTATAATATGCTCGAAAGAGTTGCAATAACTACAAGTAGTATAAGGGTTCTGACAGTCCCTTGCCAATTGTCTCGGTTGTCTGCGGTTATAACAAATTATCTATCCTCGGCCTCAACCCATTCCTCTGCCTCATTCACATCCTCTAAATCCACCGCGAGGATTGAAGTTTTCTCTCCTAGGGGAGTTATATTGCGTAGTGTTTCCTTCTTGCTGTACTTCGCCTTGGATCTTGTATACATCTTTTGACCTTTCATGCATGAAGTCATAGGCCCTACAGTATCTATCATCATGCCCTACTGACTTACAAAAGGTGCAATATAATTTTGTAGGTGTTTGAACATATTTCTGCATGTAATAGCACTCACCAAGGCGATGTTTGTTTATGTATACCTCGCACCAGGGTAAGGTGACATTCTTCAAAGGACTCGGTGCTCCAAAGGCCAAGTATTCATTGAACAATGGATAATGTTCCTTGTCATGGCGTTCTGATCTGCATCTGACACACCAGATATCTTCTCTTTTTTCTTTTCCCTTGTCTTTCTTCATATACTTGACCTGCAAAGACAAAATAGTTAGCTGACTCAAGATTTGGCTCATACCTAAGCTAGATTCTCCCATGGGGGATGATTCAAGCTTCATGGCGATATCCAATGCCTCAGCCTGCGAAGCAATATTCTGCTACATCAAGGGAACTCTGATATGTGGTAACAATGCAGCGATGAACCATTCTTTGTTTTGTTCATCTGGGATCTTAAAATTCAATCAGCCAGTTAGAGTTTTAAATCTATGATCAAATTCCCAGATAGGTTCGGAGACCTTTTGCTTGATCTCCTTCATCTCTGTAATACATTGTGAATCTAATTTGGGTTTCTTGAAATTTGCAATCAACGTGTTCTTAATCTCATTTAATGGTTGATGTTGTGCAAGTACTTTGACAAGCTTCATGTACCATCTCAGTGCGCGATCCCTTAGAGTAGTGTTGAACTGGTTTCTTTTAACAACTTCATTGGTGACATTCTTAATATTCCATACAAATTCATATAGAAACTAGTGCTGATCAGGATCTTTAGATCCATCTCCCCTAAAGATAGGGAGCCTCATCTCATCTTCCATAGAGCTACCTAGGTTTTCTGTCTGAGTAGATGCTGAGTTGCTGGTAGTAGTACTCTGAGGACTCTGGTAGTTCTGACTATTCTGGCTACTTAGTGTTACTGGAACAACGGGGGGATTGATAGTACTTGCTTCAATAGTCTGCATAGTCCCTGAAGTTTCTGGCTCATCCTGGCGAAGTTCTTCATCTTCCCCTTCCTCTTCTTCAATAGGTTTTGAACATTCTTCATCCGATAGATCTGCCTATTCCCCACTGTAGAAACCCTCTTCTCCGTAGTTTTTATTGAATAGGTTCTCAAGGTGAACCCCTCTGAATACTCTCCCATTGCGCATATGTCCAATATTTGTGTCACTGTCGCTGTCTGAATTTTTGAAAATTAGCTTTTTCAGCTTCAACCAATATATTATATCTTTAGGATGTTCTTCTCATGCAAAAACATCTTGATTCTCAACTTCAGAAAATGAAAAAATTTCCCTCTGGGTCCCTTGAAAAAGTATCTCTCATCTTGGATATATGAATCTACTCTGTCAACAACAAATTCAGTGATGTAACCTTCAATGGTGCTATCGAACCAATGAACTACTGCTCTAGATACATCGTTATCAACTCTTTTTACCTTCTAGATCAACGTCGACGTCCAAACTATAGGAGATCTAGACATGATCTCAAATTGAGTATCTTCTAACCTAGCTAACCACTCATATAGCTCCTAATGGATTCCTCCAAAGAAGTTCTTGTGGATGTTGGTGAAGATATATATTCGTAGCCAATCTTCAGCGCTAAGATTAGGGTTCTTGTTTTGGGCTTCAGTGAAGTCTTTCTCTTGATCTTCTATCCACTTTTGAATTTCTATCTTCGATGGAAACCACCTTGAAATTCCCTCAAGAATATTATGGTCCTGGAAACAAAACCATTTGTTGGCACAGGGGCAGGCCCAGGGTTCATCTCCAAGAGCACACCAACAAGCCCTAACTACTAGCCCTTTCGGCAACACCTGCGAAGTAGATGCAGTCTCACCCTAAGCAGCTAAAAGAGGGGGTTGTAGGACAAGGATGTCTACAACCAAGGGGAATATCAAGTGGATCTTAACACAACACAACGCAACATGCATATATCACTTATCACTTAGATCTACTCCGCACACTATAGATCTGAGATAATACAATAATGCAATAACAATAGATCAAAGGCAAAGATAAAACATCAATCATACACACATGACACAAGATATACATGGTTCACCCTCTCTCTAGGGATACGTCCATAGAACTATGCTTATGATATATTAAGATAAAACTTACAGTTCTTATCTGTGCTCTCTGCCAATAGATCTACTCTCTTCTTCTCTCTTTTTCTCCCCTTCCTACACACCCAGCTATAGGACTTGATATTTGCACCCAGTTGAAGATCTTACAACACCAGAAGGCTCTCACTCTCAATACGTCTCTGTCTCACAATACAATAATCTCTCAATGACCAACAACCAACAATAATACCGACTTGACCTAGGTCCTCTCAACCTCTATTTATACATTATAGTCCCTCGACCTCTATTTATACATTATAGTCCCTTGCCGAAAGCCTTAGGTCAAAACCTAGGTGTCAAAAACCTAGATACAAAAACCCTAGGTCAAATTGACCCACTTTTCTCGGGCTTCACCAACCTATCTTTCCTTCCTTCTCACACAGTGCTAATGATGCCTTTTTCCGCTTTCTGAGTTGTCCTCGATCTATATCCTTTGTTGATTTTTCATCCTTGATATCCTCATCCAATGACTAGCTTTCCTGTACTTCGCTCCACCTTTTATGCTCTTTCACTTACTTTGACTCAGTAACAGTCACTTGTCTTCCGCTCAGTTCGTGTTTGACCTTTTCTTCCTTGATCCTTGCTTGATTCCATACCCAAGGGCCAACAATATATTTTCTCCCTAAAAATCTTGGAGATCCCAATTTAGTGGATCTAGTGAGTGATCTTCTCCATGGTGGTTAAGCCTCCAAATCCTATATAATGAGTGAATTCCAAGGTGAAAGAGGGAGGATAATCCATAAAAACATCATCATTTTGATCTTAAGACATTCAAGAGTGGGACTGTAAAGGAGAAGCATGGAGAAAGATCTGCATCACATCAAGGTGATTATAAGTTTTACCCTTTGTTTCTCATTAATATAAGCTTGGTCTATTCCCATAATTCTATCTCTTTTAAGTTTATATATGAATATCATGCTTGTTTCATGTAGTTAGAATTGATTTTATCTAACCTTGTACAAGTAGCAGAAGAGGAAGATCATTATGTTGAAGTGTAGGGAGATCATGATCGAGCTAGGATTGGATCCAACATTGGAGCAACAAGGAGTAGCGAGGACAACCTCTGAAAAAGGTGCACTCTATTTTCCTTTCCCTCTTCTTGTTTTCATGTATGAATAGATAGGATCAAGGGATGTTAGTGTCCACTTTCATTATTCTGTCTTAGTCAAATAAAACCTGGCTAAGGGGAGCTTAACCTGTCCGCAAGGGAAGATTTCTCACAACAAAATTTGGCGACTCCACTAAGGACGACTGTTTCTACGACTGTTTCTTGGTATTTAGCCTTGCCATTTTTTGTGTTTTGATTGATGAATGTCTATTTTTCTTTGAATTTATTTTGGATTTTCATCTTCACTAGATAGCTTACAAAATCCTTGATTAGCTTCCTTTTGAGTCTAGGCTAGTTTTCAATTGTCCTGGAGCACTTTTCAATAATGACACTCCCCCTAGTGCCTTACAGAGTGTCACTGACGCTCCCTGGTAGTGTATTTGGGAGCGTCACTCTTGCAATAATGCTTTGTCCACTTAGTGACAAGAGCATCACCCTTGCTTCTGCACTGATTTTTGGTCTTTGTCTTCTCTGTTTCTTGGATTTTTGACTCAAAGTTAGACCTCAATTTCTTGTTGGATTGCTTGGGATTTTGTTATATTGAAAAGGTTGTTCATGTCACTCTTTTTATTTTGGTAATTTATTGTCTTGGATCAAGTTGTGAAAAGGTCATAAGCCCTTCAAGGTTAATTTAAATCCTTGGATATAGCTTTGAATATCGGTAGATTTGGGTCTTGGTGATTATACAATCATCAAAATTCTATATTTTTCTCACTGAGAACTTTATTTTACTTGTTAGTTTTGAAAATTTGTTTCATTAACTTGGAGACATATAGTGCATCAAGTCATGTCATTTCAATTTTTGTTTTGGAAATTGTTGATCCATTAAGTCAATTCTAAATCTTTTAGAGTCTATTGTAACAACAATTGATCACATATATGTTTATTTTAATGTCTTTAAGAGTGATTGCTTTCTTGCTTGAATTAGTGTGAAAAATCATTTTTGCGTTTGATTACCTCAAGCTTGTGAATGCGTCTTTGTTTGAATTTCCCTTCTGCTTCATGTTCATCTCTATATCAACTTTGAACTCTTTCTTTTCATTTGAAAGTAAATAAGAATTAAGAAGGTGAATTTAATTGTATTGCATATTGGGTCAAACAAAAAGAAATTGATTTCATTCTAGTGTGTAGGTGAAACATTTTGAGCTTGCATTTTAAGAGTGAAAAATTGCATGTTTTTTGGGAATTTTTGAGCTTTCATTCTTGAAAAATTTTCCCCTTCATGGGCAGGGGGGGGGGGAATGAATCGTGTATCCTGCAATTTATTTGAATCATATATTGGGCACCTAATTGCATTCAAAGAGAAGTATATATTTCTTTCTTTGAAATTTGTAATTGTTTATTTGCTTGAAACTTTTTGCTCCTTCTTATAGATAGCCTTCATTCTTGAAAAATTTCCCCCTTCATGGGCACCGGGGGGGGCATGAATAGTGTATCCTGCAATTTATTTGAATCATATATTGGGCACCTAATTGCATTCAAAGAGAAATTTATATTTCTTGCTTTGAAATTTGTAATTGTTTACTTTCTTGAAACTTCTTGCTCTTTCTTATAGATAGCCTTCATTGAAAGTTTAAGATTACATTGCATTCATATTTTATTTGAAGTATTCTTGAATTCAAGTGTCATACATCATATTCAAGTTGCATCCACAATTGCGTTTGAGTAACAAAAAACCATAAAAGCAACAAACGCTTAATCTAAAATCAACTAGACCTTTTCTTTATTAGAAAATTATCACAAGTCTAGGATTTCAGGGCATTGGTTGTAGGGTGGAGAGTAAATTATCCAAGGCCACTTAAACGAAATTGTAGAAGAATAGAGAGTGTTGAAATACAAGTAGTAAAAAATGGTGTTTATTGGGAGAGCTCCTCTTACACAGGAGTTAAGCATGAGGTCAAGCGATGCGACTATTTGAGATCTCCCCTCTTCCATTTGCCTAGTGGGACTACAATTTCTTTTGGATATTTGAAGAGTGGAAGGTCCTCGAGGTGACACCAATTATACGTAGTATTTGGGTCATGGATTTGTGTCCAAAATTCCCAGTTCCATTTTCTTAGTCTTGACTTTCGACTGGTTACCCACTCGATCGTCCATTGTGAAATTGGTAAACATAGTTTCTTTTCCTAGGATTCTACACGGGTGAATGCAAGGGGGGTTCCTTCTTCATAAGGTTTCTTGTGGTACCCAAGGTAGATTTCACATCACACTTTCAGTACCCCTAGAGGGTGGCCCTACAAAGCAAGGGTTACTTTCACGATGAAGTGTTGTGACATCTATGTCGGGGTAACTGCTTCTCATATCTTCGTCGACAACCTCATCTCCCATCTCCAGAAGATCCCTACTTCCTTTGATTGTTTTCTCTTATCTTATAGGAACTTTGGTAGTGTGTTTTATTTGATTTACCAGACCCTAGGTCGAGTATGTGTTTACATAATCAATTCTCGTAAATCCCAACCAAGGGACCCCTTTTCTCGGGGAACCTTTTATTTTTCCTTCTTTTGGAAACGTTGGTCCTCCTTATATTGCTACATTGAGTCTTACAGGATTCACTATTGGGTTACTGATATTGTTGTTTTCCACTCCGATGATCCCAAATGCTCCTGGTGCTTCATATGCAATCCCTCCACCCCCAATAACAACAACCTCATATTGACCCTTCACCTTCTTGACCTCTCAGGTCTTCTTCCCTTTCTTATTCCTTGCTCGGTGAAATCTCTGAAGCTAGTAACCAGGTGGATAGTAAGAAAAAGAAAAGTAACATTAAGAAGAAGAAAAATAAGAAAGGGGCCAATCTTCAAACAACTTTAGGTCATGACGGAGGCAATCAACTAGTTACTATTAATAAGGCTGGGAGTGTTGATGATATTGACAAGCCTACCCAACTAACTCGCAAGCCCAAATTCCCTTCCAGGATTTGTAAGGGTGACCACCTTCTTAGTGATTTACCTGGTCTCCCCAAGGTTTTAGAAGTGTGGTCTACGGGTTCCCAACAACCCATGTTGCCAACTACCACAATTCATGATGGTGACATCCCACTGACTAGTGATAGTAAATTTGGAAGTAAGAAAGGTAGACTGAAGTTTCCTTGTAGGTTATGTGAAGGAAGTCATCGAAATTACCTTTTCCCTCATATGAATGAGGCTTCAAATTTTTTGTAAGATATTGTTGATATCCATTAAAAATTTCCAACTAGTTACCGTAAGCTTTCGACTGACCAATAATTGGTTGATCCGATTCAGTCATCGGAAAACCCAACTCTTCCATTTGAGAGTGAAGTTTAAGTGGTCAATCCAGTTCCATCATCGATTGATCCCACTCTTTACCCCTTGGAGAGTGAAATTCAAGTGATTGAACTAGTTCCATTGTCGGTCGATCCCACTCTTCCCTTGAAGAGTGAAGTAGATACTGAAGGTTCTTCTTGTCACTACAGATAACTCCAGACAAGGGGGCATTTCACCCATTTCCACGAAACCCCCTCCAAGTATCAAGGTCATTTCCTTTGATTGGAATAGACTAATGACACCTCACCTTCCTTCCTACTTTACTTTCCAAATTATTGCACAAGTTTGTGATGCAAACATATGTCACTCTATTATATATGAAGGTTCTTCTGTTATCCTTTTATCCTTGAACACTTGGCAAGCTCTAGGTTCCCATCAACTTGTGCCCAATACTCAAAATATGTTGGCTTTTAACAAAAGAGCTAGTGAACCTTTAGGGATCCTTCCTCAGTTACCTGTCATTTTAGGAGAGAAAATTGTCTATATTGACGTGATGGTAGTCCAAGGCCCCTTGTATTTTAATTTAATCCTCGGGTGAGACTATAGTTATGCTATGTGTTAGCATTGAAAGTCACCCTCAGATTGTGGGAGGATAATCCCAATACCCATCATAATGTTTTTTGGATGTTTGATTTATGTGAGTGGAGGTCAAATGGGGAAAACTCAATACATGAATGATTTCAACACAGAACTAGACAAGAAATGCATAGGGAAGTGAGGACCACAACTAACTTCAGTCAGTGAATTGAGTTTAAGTGTGAGAAGAGGGAAGACTTAGTAATAAAGGTGGACAAGACTGCTATGGGCATCAGGCCTTCAAGCAGATTGGAGAAGAAAAACTCAAACTCAATATCACTCTTAAGATCAAGCTTTAGACACTGAAATATGTCCAAACTGTTGGATTACTGAGAGGTGGGGTGAATCAGTAATAGCGTAATTATAATCATTTTTATTCAAATGTTATATCAATTTAGAATTATTACAATAATGAGCAGTAAGAAATAAACAATCACACACATACACAGTACACCAGTGTTTTATGTGGAAACCCAAATCGGGAGAAAACCACGGAATGTTTTTTCTTATATGTCTTGAATAATTACATTCATTGGAAGCACCAACTCCCTTTGTTTTTCAGCTACAACTGGAAGGAGGCTCCAACCCCCTAGTTTCTCAGGCTACAAACCAAGGGAATCTCCAACTCCTCAATTATCTAGCTACAACCAGAAGGAGGATACAACCCCCAATGTTCTCTGGCTACAACCACCTGTCCTTGCCCCGTCCCGCCACCCTAAAGTAGAAGTAGAATGATGGAACTACTGTCACACTATCACTGTG
>CBVK0100485548.1:0-18433 GCA_900067695.1 Picea abies
TATTTAGTATAAATAAGAGGTGAGGGTATGATAACCCTAGCTTGGAGATTATTGTAACAGAGCACTGCTCAACTGGAGGTTTCCCCCTCAAAGAGGCCTGTGAACATTGCTATCTGAATCAAAGTGCTATTTCTGTTGCTATTTCGTATATCATTTCTGTGTATTGTGAATATTATGATGGATATTTTACTGTCATTCTGTCATTTCTAGCATTTCATTTATGTTCTGCATATTTTATATATCTGGTATCTTGCACTTTCAATCTTTTGATTTGAATAAAAGAATATTTTTATCTATCCCAAATGATATCTTTATGTTTTTCATTTGATCCATGCATAATGGCTTATATCTAACCCTAATATGGATGAGTAAAGATACTTTATTTGTAGCATTGTTTGCCTAAGTGTTCTTGCAGGTCATCTTTGGGAGGAGACCAACAATATGTGAAGCTACAAAGGTGAAGGAGGTCTACATCGAATGTTTGGACCAAAGGTACAACTTCTAACCTACTTTCCTATCTCTTTCTATTCTTCCATTTTAGATTGTTTAGGGTAGTTTAGGAATTATATTGTATTTTAAGGGAGATCATAGCTCTACCTATATTTTGACCCCGGTATAGTAATAGGGGGATTTTCCCCACTACCAGGAAGTCCTATGAACCATCTTTTAGCATCTTCAGTCAATGATGAAGCTAGTAGCTTCAATGCTACATCCTCATGTTCCACTTATGCATTATCCATGTATCAACCCATATCATAGAGATGCTCATTGAATGTGATCACGTTGTTTTTCTAGGAACTTTGGAAACCATTTGTGAGACTCTTTTGGCATGGTATTGGGATATCCAAGAATGGTGGCCATGTTTAAGGGTTTGTAGAGGTATTTTTCCCAAGGGTGATCTATTAGAGAAAGGGGAAGGGTGCCTTGGAAAATGGTTTTAACAACTGGATACTTGAGAGGCAGATTTCTTTAGTAAACCTTAGAAGTCTTGAATCTCTCGAGGGGGGGAGTCTTAAAGGAAGGTAGATTCTGGGATGGTGGAGTCGCCAGACGAACTTCAATAATAAATCATCAAGGGTGGAAGGGGAAAATCCTTCAAGTGGAGTCACAAGGAAATATAGGGGTAAAGGCTTTGGGATGGAAGCTTACCAAAGTGTCATTAGGGCATGAAGAGGATTCAAAATCCTCCCTAGAAATGATGCCAAAACAAATTGTAGGTTGGAAAAACCCCAACCCAATCCATAGGATGGCAATAATGGTGGGAGAGTCTACCCACTGTCACCTTAGATAAACCCTTCCCTCGCTTCAGTAAACGATAAATCCAACACAAGGGGGGAATACTGGGTGACCCTAGGGGGAAATGAGATCGAAAGAGATGTTATGGAAGTGAAGCCCCTATAGGTCAAAATAATAAGTGGAGGATGGCTTTTAAATGAGTCTCAGAGATGGTCAAGGGTTTCCAAGTGTTGAGTACCAGTGGGGGATTGTTGTACCTACCCGAGACACAAGAAGAGACGAGAATACAAGCCTAAATATTAAGTGGAAAAGAAAGTTAATTTAATATTGTTTTCCCAAAATACTACTTTAAACAAGAATATATATCAGCAAGAAACACATATTATTACAACAGATATCACCACTCAAAGCATCAAATATTTATTGAGAAATGAAGCATAAAACAAGTAGAATAGTTCCCAAAACTTTAGCACAAACTTTAGTGGTATTAGAGGGATGTTCAAAGATGTTATTTGCAGAGATATTGTAACAGACTTATGTATTTATCAAAATATTTCTACAAAAGAGATTTCCAACCACCAAAAATTACAAGTAAACCACCCAAAAGATGCACAATGTCAAGTAGGTTAGTATGGAAACTTTCTAGCAAATTCCGATGGTTGAAAAGAGAGAAAAAGTAAGAGTTTGAGAGAAATTTGTTGTAGCCCTTATGGATGTAACTTTAATTTTATAAAAGAATAAATATATCCTTAGCCAATAAAGATGCCCTATGGGCCGTAGCAAGCTTAAAGCACATAGAAACTATTCCACTTCAAACAATTTGAAAATCTCGTAAAATTACGTTACCCAAAGCAAACAATTTTATTTCTCCAATGCGAAAATCAGATTAGTGCCTTTTAAAATATGGGTAAATGGAGTCTTGGATATAATAATTGGATCCATAATATCACTAGGGGTGTAAACCCTTTTACTCCCTAGGGCATGCAAATTAAACTTAGGTACATCTAGGAGGGTGTGCACCCTTGCACTCCTCCTAGAAACCTTGTTCAACAATGGCTTATCAACTAGAAAATAGATGAAGTTTTGGAAGAGGGTGTATGCACTTATAATCCTCCTATTTACATCATAAAATCAAATTTAACTTTAAAAAAATGCACATAAGAAACCCTAATATGATGTCATCCCTCTCTGGGGTGACATTTTGGCACTTTTGGGTGGACGTTGAGCTTGGGGATGAATTGTTGGGCCTCCAAAGGCATTCTTCCCAAGAGTTAGGGTCTTGCCCATCAAGGTGAGGCTTCTCCTCTCCCAAAATTCCAAGTTTCCATCTCCACCACCAAACCCTATCTCTAGGGTGACATCAAGCCCTAGGGTGATGTCAAGCCTTCAAAGTGTGACGTTTTGGCCATACAAAGAAAAATGTTGGGCTAGTAGGGGCTAGGTGAGGTCCTCCATGGAATATTCTTTTGCCTCCAAAAGAAACATTCATATTCCTTATTTTCCCAAAGTGTGTCTCATGGTATCCAACTTGTGGGCTTCAAGCCCCAAGGAATCCCAAGCTAGGCTTGTTCTTCCAAAACTGTCCACCAACTAGGTCCTACAAAGACAATGTATACACCCTCCAAGGATCTCTAGTCAAATGCATCATGATAAGTAAATCAAATCAATAAAATAGCCACCTAAGCATGTGCATACAAAACCACCTCATCAAACTAAACAAGTGCTTAAAAAACCTATGCAATTTTCCAAGTTTAGGTACGGGAGGGTTGATAAAGCAACCTATTGGGTGAATAATACCTCAAGTTTAGGAGTGTTTCCCGAGTGGAACCCTTCTCCAAGTCATGTGGAGAACATGATATGAATGGGGGAAAGAATTTTTGGCATGGGGTTCGTGACATGCAAGGGATACTAGTGTCTCATTTATAGGTATGTTTGTAGAGGGTGTGTTGCACCTTCATTTTCAATGCATGCTTTTTCCAATCCCATTTATTTTCATTAATTAATTAAGGTCCAAACACTGGGTACTCTCTATGGGTTAATCGATTAGCTTGGGGGGGTAGTACCACAGATTCACTTGAAGCTAGAGGTACACAGAGTTCCATATGAATGGAAAGAAAGGGACACTGCATGCGTGTACACACCTCAATAAGTGGGATGTTTATATAATGTGAATTTTTATTTTTCAGGTCTTTGATTTTTTAGGAGAAGCATTTCATTGTTCTCAAGACCTCTTTGGGCGAGCATATGGAAGGTTCATAATATGGATTTTATCTTTTTCCAACTACATTCCCTCTAGGCCTTCAACCCCATATTCCCATGAAATGAGGGTCAATCCATTCTTCCCATAATACCTGGCTTGTACCTCATGGATAAAGACCCAATGTCTTCCAGAAGCAAGTTGATGTGGTGGATACCCTCATGATGAAATTGAGAGATATGGTGGTGAGGTGGGTCTATGTCTGTGCAAGTGGATGTTGTCAACAATCTTTATCTCGATATTCCATGTATGCAACCTGAGGGACTCGATACATCATCTCCTTAGTTATCCCTAGGAAATGGGGATAACATGAACATAAATCCATAGAGCATGCTTTCAGTCTGGAAAGGAAAGTTGAAATTAAAAATATGGATACTAGAAGAGTATTCACGAACAACTAAAGAGAGTACCATGTTTCCTCTCCTAACCTCACTCAACTGACAAGGCTGACAAATCAGAAAATGGATGAAAGAAGAGCAAATGGACTATGTTTCAATTGTGACAAAAAGTATAGTAAGGGGCATAAATGCAGTGAGAATAAATTATTCTGTATAGATTGTGGAGAGGAATAAGATCAATAATTGGAACCATCACAATATCTGGAGCTAGAGGAGAACACTCCAATGATATCTTGTCATGCATTGGCGAGCATCAATACTCCTCAAGCCCTCAATATAGAAGGATATATCAAAAAGAAAAAGGTAACAATTTTGATTGATTTTTGTAGTACCCATAACTTCATCAATTACAAATTAGCAAAAATTCTCAATTCCTTTGTATTTCCAACACCAAAGTTTCAAGTAATGATTGCAGATGGAGGTATCATAAATTGTTTATGGAAGTTCCATAGTATTAAGATCATTACGGGGGAGTATTTATTGGATATTCCTCGCTTGTAATCCAAATGGGTGGTACTGATGTTGTATAAGGGGTCCAATGGTTACAATCATTGGGAATAATGGCCCTTAATTTTCAAGATATTTTCATGAGATTTTCCTCAGAAAGCAAGGAAAATGAGCTTAGAGGTGTACAAGGGAAACCCTTTAAAGTGATAATCTCTAACAACATGACAAAATTACTAAAAAAGGGTCACCATGGTGTAATTTCACAATTGTGCTCACTATATGTTCAAACATCTATATCCTCTACTCTAGTGGATCTCCAAAAAGTTATTAACAATCATTCCAAGGTATTTGAAGAGATTTCTAAGGGGATTCCATCCACTCGAGATCATGACCATGCTATTCATTTGCAACTAGGAAGTGTACCACCTAACATTAGGCCTTACATGTATCCATATGTATATAAGAGTGAGATTAAGCGTATGATTCAAGAAATGTTAGAGGTCAACATCATTAAACCTAGCCAAGGTTCTTTCTCTTCACTACTGGTGATGATTACAAAAAAATATGGTTCATGGCATATGTGTCCATATTATAGACAACTCAACAAAATGACCATCAAATATAAGTTCCCTATTCCTGTCATTGATGAATTGCATGGAACAATTTTCTTCACTAAGTTGGATCTCTATTTAGGATATCATCAAATCAGAATGAGACAATAAGACATTCCCAAAACAACCTTTAGAACACGTGAAGGCCATTATGAGTTTTTGGTTATGCCATTAGGACTTGCTAATGCACCTTCAACAATTCAAAGCTTGATGAATTCTATTTTAAAACCCTTAAAAAATTTGTGTTAGTATTTTTTGATGACATACTAATCTATAACAAATCCACACCACCTCTTTATCTACCTAAATAAATAGACCTATATTCCCTATACCACTTTATGATTCATGAAGCAAGCACTTAGGATATTGTTACTGCTATAGAATTATACAGGTGGGACCAACCTTACCTTTACTTTATTACTACTTTCACCCTACCGTTTATGGAGTGCCATCCCTTACTAATTGATTCATCCAGGATTACCTGGGAGCGAGGTTAGCTACTATGAACAACAACCCCTTGGTTCCACACTCTGTACCCACCTGAATGAAATGTTCTACCTATACCACTTGGATTCATGAATCCTTTGTTTCTAGGAGACCCCTGACTATTGATTTTTTGAAGCCTACCTTGCTTTTATCTACTCTACCAACCCACTTAGGGATAGATGCCCCAACCTATTATATTGTTCCCATCAAGGAGCCTTGCCAATACGATTCAGTCTTACCTACTGCTTGAGACAAAGAGCCTTTACCCTTTTAGTCCTTGCTACCAACTAATCCTCTTTACCCACCTAGAGAAATTACTTACCCCACTTAGCTGCCTCAAACTATTGCTTCAGGCATGGATGCTGAAGGGGGTACCAACCAATATTGATCTTTTCAGGGGACAAGCTTCCAGATACAATTGATGAATTTAGACAAACAACATTGTAAGGAGATTCTCACACTTTCTTTATGAATCTTACGAGGGAACTCTTACTATTAACCCTTTATACCCTACCGAAAACCTTTACCTTTTGTGTCACCATACAACTTACCCACCTATAGAACTAGACTTGGTAGGTAGCCCTATACTACATAGCATAGACCTATTATATCTATACCACTTCATGAATGAATGCTTAGGAAGGACTGACTAGAAATTATTATCTTATAAGGACTAGAGGATCAACCAACCTTACCGTAGAACCTATTGTTGAAGCTAGGAATCGGGGATACAACAAGAACTAGTCTATTATACATTAGGAATTCTTATGGGTCACACCATTAACTTGGATTTAAGGGCCAATACTCTTAATTAATTAGAATCACCTCCATTGCTAGGAATAGACTTACCCACCTTTTTCAGTTAATGTCTACCTGCTTTCTTTTCTCTTTATCTTGAACTGTTGTTGCATAACGAAAGTTGTTGAACACTGCAACTGCTTTCTTAGTGGGTGGGGGGTCCTGCCTGGTCCTTATGAGGAGATATTTGTGCTTGGGTCGACACTATGACCAGTCATATCTTGCCTATTTTATTTTACCGTTACCAACTGCTTCGCTCCTGACCTTCAGTTTCATATCCAACGGGGACTATTCTTTGTCACTTTCTTCTTCTAGGATTTACACCCCACCCTTACCAAGAAACTGGGTGCCCCTCAGTACCTTTTTTAGATGGAAATTTTATAGACGAGACTTTCAATATTGGATGAGCGAGCCTTTACATACATTATTTATAAATGCCATAGATTTCAATATGTAATCTCGGGTCGGGCTTTAGAAATCACCTTTTGATTATTACGTATATAATATGACACCTTCTTATGAGATTTCTTTTTCTAGCCACAACTTAACGTCTTTGCACGAACTAACCAAGCAAGGATAAATGCTTCATGAGTCAACCAAATTCAACACATGCTCCGATTGATTATTTCATGGAGGGAGGGATAACCTGGTTCATAGACGGAAGAATTATTGTCAGTAGAGTTTGGACCACAGTTACAAAATGGCGTGGGATTCTCACAAACGCCTTTGTAAATACTTCCAAAAATTATTAGATAAGATCAAATTATTGGGTGGGGTGAGGCACTTACAACCTTTACTATTGTTTCTTTACTATTACCAACTACTCATTCACCAATCGTTATTATTTACTACCTGCCATATCCTTACATCATTGGATCCACATGGAATAAGGGCTTCACATGGAGAAGATAGAGCATTGTTGGATGGGCCTTTGATATTACCAATTTATGAAAATATTGAGTTAGGTAGACCAGACAAGCACTCTATTACTATTTACCTTTACCTTTATTTGTGTTACCATACAACCTATCCACCTTCAGACCTAGACACATGTTCTCCCTATACCACTTTAAGGAATTGCTTAATGGGAATAGCTATAGGAACTTCGCTTTATGGGAATAATCAATCAACCTTACCCCTTACCTTCTTACTGTCTTCACCTTAGTCTATCTTTGAGTGCTTCCTTACCTTACTAATAATAACTTGCTTCATGAATCCTCTAGGGGTTACCCACTATGGAAGAAATATCCCATCAAGGAGCCAATACAATGTCGATTCATCCATTTGAACTCACTGCTTAATCCTATCACTGTTGGTTCCCCCCCCCCACCCCCCTCTGCTTGATTAGAAGGAATCACCTTAAATGATGGTACAAAGTTGATTTACCTAAAGAAAAATGTGAGTTCTGGAACCTAAATGGATCATACCTGTTCTCAATAACCCGTGAAATAAATTCCTTCATCACTATTTTCTTGGCACACCGAATCTTGTCAAGATATGCTGCTTGGGAAGGCAGAAACTATTTTCTTAGCTTTACCGTTAGGAAGTAATTTCACTTCATCCCACTCAGTCACATAATCAGTGCATACAAGAATGAATGTACTGATGCCTTTTGGATGAAGCAGGTGATAGTCCTACTAAATCCATGCCCCATTTCTCAAAATGAAAGTGCCCACAAGGTTGGTTGATTATGGTCTTAGACCCGTATTCTTACATTCTTGGGAAGAGCATGTATAACATGTTGACAAGGTATTTAATAAAACTATTGGAAGAGCAACAAATATATGCGAATCCTTCCAAGTGTTCCTTTGGGGTTCAATAAGTGGAATATTTGGGTCATATTGTATGTCATGAAGGTGTGAAAGTGGACCCTAACAAAATTAAAGATATTATGGAAGGGTCAATCCCCAAAAACTTGAAGAAAATTAGAAAATTCTTAGGATCGACAGGCTATTACCACAATTTTTTCAAGAAATATGGTAAAATAGTAGCACCTCTAATAGAATTATGAAGGAAGGAAGCATTTTCTTGGACTCAAGAAGTAACCAAAGATTTTGAAAAACTTAGGGAGGCTATGTGTATGACTCTTGTCCTGGCCACACCTATCTTCACAAAAACCTTATTGTGGAGTATGATGCCTAAGGCCATGGCATTGGTGTAGTTTTAATCCAAGAAGGAAGGCCCCTTGCCTTTGAAAGAAACCAACTTAAAGGAAATAACTTACTCAAACCCATTTAAAAGAAATGTTGGCCGTACTACATGCAATTAAGAAATGATGCCCTTACCTAATAGGAAGATGCTTCAAAGTAAAAAAAATCATGATATTTTGTACTTCTTGGAGCAATGATTATCTTCAGAAAATCAACAAAAATAGGTTACAGAGATTATAGGTTATGACTTTGAAATTATCTACAAAAAAGTAAAACATAGTATGGTGGCAGATGCACTTTCAAGGAAAGAAGAAGAAACAAAGGATTCATTATGTGATTTTCTATTCCACAATCTGATTAGGTAGAAGAAGCAATGATACAATGGAAACAAGATTAGAAGGTATGCAAGATCATTCAACAACTACAAGAGGATCCAAGTGCATTAGATAAATTTGCGTGGAAGAATAATTTTCCATGGTATCAAGATCACCCAATTTATGTAAGAATTCCCAAATCCAATAGAAGGTCCTTTTGGAATTGCACACTTCTCATATAGGAGGACATTCAAGGTTATTGAAAACTTACCACAAGATCAGGAATGATTTTTTATGGGAAGGTCTTAAAATTGATGTTCAAAAGTTTGTGGTTGAATGTGTGGTCTACGAATAGAATAAGGGAGAGACAATCAAGACCCCAGGTCTCCTAGAAGCATTAGCTATACGAAGTCAACATTGAGAAGGAGTTTCAATGGATTTTATTACATGCTTACCCAAATATGAAGGAAATAATTTCATCATGGTATTAGTGGATCGACTAAAAAAGTATGCCCATTTTTTCTCTCTTTCTCATCCTTTTAAAGAAAGTAAAATAGTGGAATCATTCATGGAAACAATTCAAAAGCTACATGGAATCTTCAATATTATTGTAAGTGACAAAGATGATCCAGTTTTTAGTAGAACTTTTTGGACTGAATTATTTTCTTTTTTGGGTACTCAATTATCTCACATCACATCTTACCATCCTTAATCTGGTGGGAAAACTGAGATTGTGAATAAATTTCTAAAAGGATATCTTCATTGCTTTACATATGATAAACAAACACAATTGTTCAAGTGGTTTCCCTTGGTAGAATGGTGGTACAACACATCCTTCCATAGTTCATAAAAATTTCCCCATTTATGGCACTTTATGGATATCATCCTCCATCCATCACATCACCCTTGAAAGGGGTTGCAAAGGTTCAAGCAGTGGAGGACAACATATGGCACCGACAAGAGGTTCTCAAACTATTGAAAGATAACTTGGTTATAACAAAAAATAGGATGAAACAACAAACATATCAAAATTGTAGTGAAAGGGAATTTGAAGTGGGGGATTGGGTATTTTTAAGGCTACAACCATATAAATAGATGTCCCTCAAGAAACAAAAGGACAATAAATTAGAACCTAAGTATTATGGGCCCTATAAGGTGTTGCAAAGGAATGTAAATATGGATTAAAAATTGGAGTTGCATCCATGTTCATGTGTACATACATCCTTCCATGTTTATTGCTTACAAAAGGTAGTCGATGACAAGATCCCAGTCCAAACTATTTTACCAGAGATTAATGAAGAAGGGAAAATCATACTAGAACCAGAAACAATCCTTGAAACAAGGATTAAGTAGTTGCAAAATTGAGAAATTACTGAGTAGCTCATCAAATGGAAGAACCTACTAGTGCAAGAATTGACACGGGTGTTGATGACATTTTTTTTCAATAGGACTTAGCCAACAAAGCGTTGCTAGGCTCCCTCTCCAGTCACACTACTTGCACAAAGTTTCACTTTTTTTTTGTTAAATATTGACGCATTGTTCGCAAGTGAATTTATTGTGACGCTTGAATTACTACTAAGCAGAGCCTTTTACTCACTCATCGCATTATTCACGTCATCTTATTTTGCTAATGACACACATGTCCAAAGATCCTTATGTCACCATTGTTGATCTATGCACCCGCCTTATTCACTATATAAAAAAGAGACTCAATAACTATTATTCAAGGTTAGTTATGGCCATATTATATATTCCAAATCCATGCCATATTCCTAACCCTATGATTAACACACTGGAACCATACATTTTTGAACTATTATATATCACACCTCATGTCACATTACCTCATAAAAGTTGTGCCATTATTCCATTCCTTTCCCATTCTTCAAAAGTAAATATATTATCATGTTTATTTTTCATTAAGGTTATATCATTCTATACCCAACATACATCACTTTTTCAAGCTTTTCCTCATGTGCCTCTATTTTAATATTTTAGTTGTCTCATAAAGTTATACCACTTTCTTTTTTAGAGTTATAACTTTAACATCATCCCATGACAAAGATAAAATATATTAAAATGATAATTTCCACGGGGATTATCTTATTCTAGAAAACAACCTATGACCTTAACGAGATTCATGTTGAGGAAATGTGATGTAATAATATATACCAAGCTCTTGATGAGGTGCCATATGGAAATTTGTTCACAACATTAGATTGTATGATGTTCTCTTTTAAAACACCTTGACAAATCCATCAAATCGGGACGATTTATGTATATTATAGGCAAACAAAGAAACAATGCCTTCCTCAAGGCCATGGGAAGAGAGTAACTGATATGACATTTTGTGGCGATCGAGTTGGCCTTTTAGAAAGCGCAAGTTCTATTGGCTATTTCTTCATTTGGAGCATCATAGAAATGTTTGGCAAGGAAGACGATGAAATAATCAAAGGGATTTATCATTTGGTATTGGTCCAAAACTCATAGGGATGTGGAATATGGTCAACAAAATCTTAGAAAAGATGTTCCTGTTTTATGCTTAACATCTCTCAGAGGCTCCAGTGCTCATATTGGGATCCATTGCGACAACTTTTAATGGGGTTACATTGCATGTTTTTTCTCTCTTGTTTTCAAGTATTATTGGTAGCTTCTATGAACCTCCACAAAAGCTTCGTAAAGATGTTAGTTTTGGGTCACTCATTATTGTATATTTGGAAGCTACATCCCTCCTCTTGACACCAATACAAATGTATTGTTTCACTGTTGCTGGTGGCAATCTTGTGAGACACATTCAATCATTGGCATTTAACAAAGTTGTTTACCAGGAGATTGGATGGTTTGATCATAGTGAAAATTCAAGCGGTGCAATAGGTGCAAGATTATCAACAGACGTTGAAATGGTGCGTAGTGCTGTGGGAGATGATTTGTCAATTGTTGTACAAAATATTTCAACAATCATTTCTGGATTGTAATAGCATTCTCAAAAAACTGGAAATTGGCACTTTTGATATTAGCTATGCTGCCTCTGCTAGGTCTTCAAGGCTTGATTCAAGTGAATTTCATGACGGGTTTTGCTGCTGATGCAAAGGTGATGTATGAGAAAGCCAGTTAGGTTGCAAAGGATGTAGTTGGAAGCATTCAAACTATTGCCTCCTTTTCTGTAGAGGAGAAAGTGACAAGCCTCTATAGCGAAAATGTTCCACTCCCTTGAAAAGTGGAATTCAACAAGGAATTATAAGCGAAATTAGTTTTTGTTTCTCAAATTTCGTATTGTTTTTCATATATGCAATCAACTTTTGGGTAGGGGCTCGAATGGTTAAAAATGGGGAGACAAATTTTAGTAAATTTTTCAGGGTGTTTTTTTTTCTTCTCAATGACTTCCTTGGGGATTTTTCAATCAATGGGCATGGCCCTTGATATTGGAAAAATTAAAGCCTCAGTTAGTTCAATGTTTAAAATTCTTGATTGTGAATCCAAAATTGATGTAAGTAACGTATCTGGGACTACCTTACATAATTTCAAAGGTGACATTGAGTTTTAGCATGTTAGTTTTAAATATCCTACTTGCCCAGGCATACAAAATTTCCAATATTTAAGCTTGTGTATCCAATATGGAAAGATTGTTACTCTCGTGGGAGGAAGTGGAACTGGTAAATCAACTGCCATTTCACTTCTGGAGTGATTCTATGATCTTGATTCAGTCCATATATTACTTGATGGGGTTGAAATCCAAAAAATGGTTGAGGCAATGAATGGGGTTGGTTATCCAAGAGCCTATTTTTTTTAATGACACAATACATGCAAATATTTCTTATGGAAATGATGGAATTGTTTCTGTTGAGCAGATTGTAACAACTGTGGAGGCTTCCAATGCTCATAAATTCATCCATGGTCTTCCCCAAGGATATGAAACAGGTGTGGGGGAGCGAGGGGTGCAGTTATTTGGAGGTCATAAGTAATGCATAACAATTGCAAGAGCAATAATTAAAGACCCTAGACCCTAGGATATTCCTGTTAGATGAAGATACAAGTGCATTGGATGCAGAATCTAAGCGCATAGTTCAAGATGCATTGGATCGTGTAATGGTAAACAATACCACTATTGTTGTTGCTCATCATCTTTAAATGATTCAAAATGAAGATCTCATAGATGTGGTAAAGAACATAAAGAAATCACGCCTTTAGAAGTTTTCATCCATGGTTCAACTCTTCAACGAACAAAAACAACACGTGGACACATAATTTCCCTTAACAAATATTTTTTTCTTTTAAATAAAAGTAGTTCTATCCCGTGTAGGATTAAATTTGTTAGCCCCAAAACTGCTAGAACTACCAGGTAACGATCCACTCAATGCCATAAAGGGAACATTGCACAACCTGCCAAGGAGGAGGAATTTTTATGAAGACATAAATTTTCTGAAGGAGAAAAATTGAGAGAACATTTTGAGAGAGAGCTCTGGCAGAAAATTAAGAGAAGTGTGCTTGGAGTGCTGTGAGGACTGTTTCATTCCTTTCTTATTTTACATTCTCAACAAAGATTTGGTCAAATCATCGGCAACAGGGGGTCTTATGAAGCAACGATAAGGATAAAGTGAGGATGAGCTTGATGGCCTTCATAAGGTAAACAGTGACTTGTTAGTTTGTTGTATTAAAGCTCTATTTTATTCGGCGCTAATCAATTTTTATATGCAAGTTTTCTCCTTGTGATTCACCACCATTGTTCCATTCCTTCTTGGCTCAAATTTCTTTTTATTTTTCACGCTTTATTTTTCTTTTGTACATCGTGTCTAGAGAGGCTAGAGACCATATACCTGGCCCTAGTCTATGCAGAGACTTGAAAATTTTGAAGATTTATGAAATTGTATGGGAAGCCTTTTTAATCAAAATCAAGTTCTTTCTCACTCTAAAATATGTCTTTGATTTTTCTTTAAAGTCCTTGGTTTTCCTCATCTTTATTAATGTAACACTTTGAATTCAAAATTATATAAAAAAAAGTAGATAAAGTTATAAAAAGACAAAGAGAACAATGTTTATTTTGTAAAAGGTCATGTACATATGTTTTACTCATTAACTAGTTTAATGTGTGTATACCTTTTTGCTTCTTACTATTTTGATTTTATTATGTTTTAGTTACATCCTAACTTCTAAATGAAAATATACAAATGTTATATCATTAAAATGTTATTTCTCTATATTCTTCAAACTAATGTTATGTAATAAACTTTTTCTTTAATTAAATTATTTTAAAACTAACATAGTTATTAACTTTCTATAGCTTTTAGTTAACTTTGCCTTATTTATTTATTTATTTTTGCTAAAATAAAAACAACAAAATTGCCTTTCTATTTTTATTTTTTGCATTTCCTTTATTAATTTTAATTTTGTCACTCCAAATGTATAAACTCCACATATATGTAATAAATTATAAAATCACATAAAAATTAACTATTGTAAAAAAGTTAAATTACAAGGAAAAAGAATTCATGCTTGGACTATAAGTTAGGGGAAAATTGTCCTAGAGTTCAATGCACTTTCTTGTTCGGGGCTTTAAGCCTAGGGTGATATTCCCACCTCTTCTTTCCTAGCCCCGCGAGAGGTTGAAAATGTTGATGTTAGATACTCTTTAGTCTCTCGACGTCAACATATTTTTGGCG
Source organism: Picea abies (assembly GCA_900067695.1). Lineage (NCBI taxonomy): Eukaryota > Viridiplantae > Streptophyta > Pinopsida > Pinales > Pinaceae > Picea > Picea abies. The sequence goes on from CBVK0100485548.1 coordinate 14,355, forward strand.
ACCATACTGGGGACAACCGTTCAATGGTTCGTTCTTGGTTTTTGTTTTAATTATTTCGATTTTATTTTATTTTTCTTATACCTCAATGTCTCAACTGATTGGAAGCTTGTTTGGTGGTTGTAACCCTGTGGTTTCAGATACTAACCCTAGTGTTGGCAGCCAATTCACTTTTTCCATTACCTTATAAGCTGCCTACACCAATGTTTTGCAAACATCAATTTTTCATCGCAATTTTTTAAACGACACTTTTATTTTTTGCGACACTTGCACACTTACTTTCGTTTTGTTTTCATGACTGTAAGCGTGAAAACTTAGTCTTTCGAAGTCGCATTGAAATCATTGTTTGAACTATCATGACCTCTCTTGTCGTTATGCCTATTACGCTCACCTCTTATTTATCATTATACAACCGACAAGATCCTTTAATCGGTACTCATACTTCGATTGATTGTGACTTGGTTTCATTGAGTTTGTAATGCATTGACATATGGATTTATATGTTGTTTGAACTATTTGACCATTGGTTTCATGAAAATACATAGGGGTTATGATTAAATATTTCATGTTTATGTTTTCATAACTATTGGTATGTCGATTATACAAAACCCATCGGCACATTGATACGAGTTGATACATTGGCGCATGGTTAAAACATTTGGTTTTGATTTCAAAGTATCGATGGTTCAAAACTATGGCATAATGTTTGCGCGCGTTGATGTATACATTGATTTTATTGGTTGGGCAATTGATATGATTGTTGAACTACTATAATGGGTGGAACAACTATGTAAATTAGCGGTTGTACTTTGGCTATTACTATTTTGCATGGCAGAGATAAGCTCCACCACCTTCGCACGATGGTATTTATGCCTATCCCTTATTCCCGCTTACCTCTGTTAGTTCGGATAACTTTCGTGCACTCTACTCCTGTGTGCTGTGACCCAAACCCTCGACTTACCATGTGCTCGGCTCCATGTCACCAGTAGTGCGAATCGAGCCAAATGACAACCAAGCCTTGTTAATGTTTGACAATGCCCGCAAAGACTTGGAGGAAAATGGGTGGCTCACCTTTGTGCAACGTTTTGAGGGTTTCAATCTCTGTGTAGCACGACAGTTCACCCTAACGTTTGATGGATGTAGAGCCAAGGTGGGTGACTTACAGTTGGAAATCGACGAGGGATTTATCAGTTCTGCTACAGGGCTACCTGCCTCAGGACAACGTTGGTTTAAGAATTGTAAGGTCGAGGAAGTGCCATGGACATTGTTGTTTCTCTCGCGCAAAGTCACCTCTTGTGACAGAGGTATGCTCATCTCTATACTTAAACCATGATGGCACGATACTTTAATGGTAGTCAAGCAATTCGTGACCTGTGAAGGTCGATACAGACTTGTGTTTCTCTACCACCTGCGTTTGCTAATAAATTTTATGGGTTATTCGTTGAATATGCCCTTTTACTTTCATCGTAGCCTGTATAAAATGTCGAAAAAGTTTAAAAGGCAAAAGGATGATAGCAGCCTGTTCCACCATGGACTCATTAAACTCATCATCGTTTATCATTTGGGTTTGCACGGTGATAGTTGGAGAGCTTTCATAGCTTGGAATGGTTTTGATGACACAAACCCTGTCCAGGTTGACAAACCTGTGGTAAGTGAAACCTATGTTCAACCACCCGTTCCCTTACATATCTTATTGCCCTCTCCCGAGCCTATGATCGATCCTACTACTGACTTACCAGACATTGGAACCGAGAAGGCCGAGACTATTAAGAAGCCTGTGAGAAAAAATCCCAAGGCAAACCCTACTGCTAATGCCAAAGGAAAAAGGAATGCCCGGCTCATTTCGAGAATGGCTAGAAATAAGCCTAAACCCTTTGCTGAGCGAGACCCTATCATCCTTAGTGAGGATTCGGATTCCAACGTGGAACGATTCTTAGCCAGCGAGTACCCTTACTCACAGGGTTTATGCCCCGAGCCACCTTACGATTTCATGTCAAATCTTCCCCCTTGCCTAAGAAACGATCCTAGTTACCCTGGTATCAAATTGCCTAGTGAAACCCTCAGCGATGTGCCCAAACCCTCACCTGCTCTTTCAAACCCTACACAGTATTCCTGTGACCAATGTGATTTATGGCTGGAATGATACTACATTGATGTTCCTATACTCCAATCAAAAATTCAATCGCTGGAAGATCAAATTGCAGTATTGTCCAATCAAAGAAACCAGCTCCAAGCAATTGATAAGAAACAGAAGATGACATGCTCGATCCTTTTCAAAAATGTTGAATCGGCTACGAAAGTTATCAACTCCAAATTGGCATGATCAAGCCGTCTGGTCGCCATACAGGTATGGATTTTAATATCGTTTTAGTTGTGTGAGTGAACAGGTTGATATAATGATTTGAATTCTGTTTTCGAATAGCCCTGTGTATATTTCGAAATGGCTCTGTAATGATGTGTATATCCTGTACAGTGTTTTCGCTTGCTAAAAATAAAAAGAAATTTCGATTTGATATATGATTTGATCATTCCCAGTATAGCTATCGATAGATTTTTATTGGATTTGAGTGGTGTTCGTTTGGATTTGATTGGTTAGTTTGCCTGATTGAGTTAACGAAATTGTTGATTTTCTTTCGATTCAATTCGTTTTGTATCCACTCTGAACAGGAAGTTTCTCATGCTCAATTTAGAATACGATCATGTTGGATTTGATTTTGTTATGGTTTGTATGCTGTGACTGGAAAACGATTTCAATGAGATTTGTTGTTACAATTTTGTAATATATGCTAAAAGATGGAATACAATTTTGACCGTTTCCAATTTGAGAAGAACGACTCTGTTTTTACGCAAATAGTACTCTCGTTTGAACCTGTGCAAATACGCCCGAATCATGGAACAATTATGATTTGGAATGAATGTGCTAAACTCAGCTGATTGATTCGCTTCATTGGATTGCTATTAGTTCGATCATTTTTAGGAATTGGATTCCGATTGTAAATGAGTGCTCTGTTTGATTTTAAATTTATAAAACGAATTGGTCAAACCCGATTATAATTCGTTTGATTGGAACGATTTTGATCAAAGACAATCAATCTTGTTTGCCCAATTTTCAATAACAAATTACAAATTCTGTTGCTAATCAATCGATCCTGTTATGATTTTATTTGAATTGATTTTCACGCCAGTTTGAATTGATCTACTTGTGGTATGAGTCGTTTTCTTTGTTAATACAGTTGCAACGAATTGTATACAATCTTGTTTCGATGCGATCGTATCTCCTGTTGACAAGACAGTGTAACAATTGCTTGCCATTTGTTTTAATTATAATCATTTTAATTGATATCAAAACGATTTCACAACTGTTGGATTCGATTTGTTGTGAAACGATTGCATTGTTGTTCCATATGATTTTGTTCACCCGACTTATGATAACAATAGAAACATAGTATTCCTATCTCTGTATTCGGTTGAATGATTTGGATCCTGTTTGATTTTGAATGGTATAATAATTTCAAATTAAATGATTCGTTTTCAAATAGTTGTTGAATGTTAATTGAATTTAATTCATTAAAAGATTTTTAATTAATTTCAATGTTGATTCTGTATCTTATTTAGACTAGCTACAAAATCGCATGATTCTGTAGCTAGTCTATAGAATTAGATTTTTGTCATTTTATTAATAAAAGATCCTTCTAACTTGTCTATTTTTGGTCCTTTGCAGGTAAATTCGAATTGCATGGGATATGATGGACAATCTAGAGGATATTTGGATCTTTTACTTTTATTTTAGTTTCCTAGTTTAGTTGAACTTGGGATATCTTCCCAGATTTTATGTAAACAATTTTATAACTTCCACAGGGAGGTTTTACCCTGTGGAAAAACTTATAAATACTTATTATTTTTGTAATAAGGATCATCCTCACTTGTGGAAGAACCAAGCTATGGATTTTTAATACAAACTGAGACAGAAGTTGATGTTCTGCTACTGTTAAGAACCAAACATCAATATAGCATGGAAAAACCTCAGGAAAAGTAATCAACGCCTTGAAACAGAGATAATTTCAGAGTGAGATCGGAAGAGC
>CBVK0100485549.1:0-18432 GCA_900067695.1 Picea abies
CTCTTCCGATCTCACCCTCTGTTGATTGCGAGAGATACGGATGACCATTCAACAAACGACTTCCTCTAATGAGTTAATATTCTCGTCCTATATATTTTCCATTGTGTTATCTCCTCAAATAAACTGATTAAGATTTTTCTTTTTAGGTGATAGAGTGTCAGTTGGAAAAATACTTTTTTCAAATTTTTAGAGGTACTTTTTAAAAAGATTTACTCATGTAATAAGTTTTGGATAGAAGTTCGTCTAGTCTGTGCTAGATTAAATTCAAATCTCGGGTTTCGGTGGCTTAGGAAAACATACCAGTTGTTCATTAGCCATCGAAAGCCTTAGCTTTCGGGAGCTAAAATAAAGGAATCCAAGGATATTTAATCACCGAAACCGTTGATGCAGGCAAAATACCAGACACGTCATTTTGCACGCTTCAAATATAGGGTTCGTTATTTTCATGATTGCATAAGCCGCCTAAAGTACTGCCGATGGAACTGTTCATGAACAGAAAAACTGATCTCGCTATTAGATGAGCACATATCTCATATCAATGAATGTCATGGTGTTGTACTTCTCTTTCTTTTCATTTAAAAACATCAAGAATCCCACACATCATCAGCCTTTTCGCCACATTTCTTGCAATCAGTTCCACAATCTTAAAGTGCCCACATTTATCTCAGTCCTAGCCTAGCTAAGCTGATTATCTCTGAACCTATGCACTGTAACTCAGTCTGAAATTCACTCCTTCGATCATGGGTGTGCTACAACGTCATGGAGAAATGAAGAAAGGAGTGACGACACTCAGGAAGGAACTTAATGATATCGGGTATCTTGAAGCTCATCCTGAGGTATGCCAAATGTTCAAGAAAGTAGGATGTTTTAATTTCTGTAAAAAATTAGACAGTTTTCATCAACAGGTGGTCAAGGCTTTTGCTCTGAGTTTCGATGGAAAGAAAGCATGCATTGGCCAGGATGAATTTAAAATTGATGAAGCTCTAATTTCTGAAGTTACTGAGCTTCCAACAACTGGAGAAAGATGGTTTAAGACTACTGTGATTAAGAATATCGAGTTCAGGTCTTATCTAAAACCAGAACACCAGGGTTTAATTTGGAAGAAAGATATCCCTATATCTTTCCTTGAAGAGAAGTGGAAACAATTACTCAAGGCTATAATGGTTTATATAACATGTGAGGGGTGATACAACAGGGTCATGATGTATCATTTTAAACTCATAAACCATTTTACAGGAAGAGACCCACTTAATCTACCCTATTTCCTCCACTAAAGTTTATCTAAGATGGCTTATCAAGTCAAAGCCAAACCCAGTCAAGTGGCAGGAAGATTATCCCATCGTAGCTTAATCAAACTGTTTGTTTGTAACCTGTTGCAAAGAAAGGGTAAGGAATGGAATTTTTTCCTATTCTAGAATGATTTCCAAACTGAGGTTCAAGCAGAGGGTAGAAAGAGCTCTCATTCCAGAAAATACTCCACTCCCAGAAGTGGAAAGAGAAGGAGAAGAGCTATCTCTCCAACCCCAGTTAATCAGCCCTCTTTTTCCCCTAAGTCGGGCAAAGCAAAGAAGAAATTGGATTTTAGCCATGAGAAGGAAGAAGTCAGTGAAATCCCAGTGAATAAAAACATTCTAAATCTCCCATACTCAGACTCAGAAGATGAAGAACAACAATTGGAAATAGGGCATGAAGGTTCAGTTACCAAAAGACATGACAACTCTGTTTTTGTGGACATATATACAATGAGTTATGAGAATCTTCCATCACCTACTCCCCAAGAAGAACAAGATCGCCAAGCTGCAGAGGCCTCATCTAGAAAACAAGCAAAACCGAGTAAATCAAAAGAGATTAAGAAGATTAAGAAGCCGCTAGCTGAACAGGAGGTGCTTGAGAGAGTAATAAAAACCAGGTATGAAACCCTCTCAAAAAACTTCACAGAAAGCAATTCAACCTTAGAAAGGTTAGCCCATGAGAGCATAAAGGAGAAGAAAAAGAAGGAAAAAATTGTAAAGGATTACAACAATTTATGGAGAGTGGCCCAAGGTCTAAAGAAAAAGGTCAGGGCTTTGAGGAAAAAAGCAAAGAAATCAAAACACCAAGCTCATGCTTCACTTGAAACCCTTGCAGAAGTGGCAGTTCAATACAATGAACCAGTAACATCCACTAATCCCACAAATCTTGAACAATAAATAGAAAACTAAAGACCAGCCTTGAGGCATTTTTGAGTTAAATCAAGATTGATTTTTGAAATTTTGATGATATCAGGTTTTGGTGGCTTAGGTGAACATATCAATTGTTCATTAGCCACCGAATGTAGTCCTTTCAGTAGCTAATTAGCCCAAATTCCAGTTTTCGTAACTACCGAAAGCACTGACAGGGCATAAGGTTAATGTTTTTGCACAGATCAAAGTTTGTCTTGCTCAAAGGATTAGGAAAGTATTCCAATTGTTGGGAGATAATTAATGACATCTTTACCAAGTGGTGGTTTTAGTTTTGAAGATGTTTCAGATGATCAAAAAGGATAAGCAACGGTTAGTTATTGGAAAGGTGATAAGATTGTTGAAAGCCAACAGGTTTCAAGCTCGACTCCTCTCATATCATATGAGATCCAACAGCCTCGGAAGGCTTATTACACTCGTCCAGAATCTGAAGACTTAAAGAACAATTGAGAATTTTAATTGATCTAGTTTACTGAGGCCAATATTCGATTTTCTATATTTGAAAAGATTTGATCCAGTAATCTAGGATCTGAAAACTGTTTTGTAAAAGGCTATAAAGCCGAAAACTTTTGAAGAACTAAAGGTTGGATTTTGAGTTCTATATTCTACTTTTTTTGTATGAAAGACATTTTCTTTAATATATCAAGCCTGCAAGATTCTTTCATTTGTTATTGTCAGACCCTCCTTCATCTTTGTCTATGCATATGAGTTGAATTCATTCTTTTGTCTCTGTTTAATGGTCCTATGTTAACTGTCATCTTACTTTTGAATGTTAAGTAAGAATCATAAGCATATTTGGCTAGTTTATTGACCCATCATATATATGGTTTATGTATGTTTTGGTTAACCGACTGGTTTTCTTATCCATTTGTTATACAAATATATCTGATAAATAACTCTTGAAGGCATTGTATTGCATGAATATAGTTAGACTGTCTTGAAGATACAATCCAGAGATTAAGATATTCATCTTGATCCAAACCCACACCTATTATTGAGAAAATAGTTTCCAAAAAGATTAAGTTACCAGGCATCTCTGACTTACAGCCTAGGAGAGTTTCCTGGAGTGATAGCACATGGATTAAGTTTCTTTTTTACCGGTTAAAAATAGTGTTTGAGTCGGTTTTTAGGCTGGTAGGTGCACAGAGGGGCAGCCACAGGTGGCCTTTGGTTCACCTGTGGAAGTTCCGCACTGGGCATAAAGCTTCACTTGCGGCGGGCAAAAATCAAAATTTCTTTAGATCCGTTTAACCAATAAAAATTTCCAAGGAAGTAAAAAAAAGGTGTTGACTTCTCCCTATGACTCTTATGTAGGTTTTCAACTGTCAAAATGATGGAGTGGAGGGAGAGAGAACATGAGGATGATGATATCGTTTCCAGGAATGACCCGGGCACAATTAATGCCCTCCAGCAATGCGGGCTCCTAAAATTCTTCAAGATCCAGGGCATGAGGTCCCAACTGAGGTTGCTTGAGTACTTGGTCCACATGTTGGATGTGGATCAATAGGTGTTCCATGTGGGAGTCCATGCGCTCACCCTAGATATCGAAGATATCTATTTTTTTACGAGGTTATCACACTGTGGATCCCATGTGACTTTGATAGGCGACAGAGGGGGAGGCTTACCGATGAGTGAGTGTGTTTTCCAATATTGTGATCCCGATGTTGAGAGACTCAAGGGAAAATTTTCCATTAGGGGTGTCCAAGATTTACCCCTATGAACTATTTTTTTCACTATTTCACATATGGAGGGGAGTGCATCTCCTCACATGGACCTCCAGAGTTACTTCCAGTATGCAGTCGAGTGCATGGAGCCCCAGATATTCAACTGGTCTGACGGGGTTCTTTGTAGTATAAAGAAACAACTAACAAAGTGCAAGAGAGGTGACCTAAAGCAATTCAGGTACATATCCATTTTAGTGTCCAGATACATCCCCCATTCAGAGACAAGGAAAAGCAGTCAAGGCAATAGGATGGGATGCTGATAACTATGAGGCAATCGAGCAGAACCTGGAGGGTTTGACAACGGATGTCCCATATATCTCCATCGATGAGATCTCGAGACGTTATCAGCGCCATACTGTAGGCGTATCTGTTTCTACTATTCGACTGCTCCGTAGGGTGGAACGAGCAATTGTGTGTTATTGTGAGCAACATCCTTGATGCTATTTTTTATATGAAGCCATGTGCTTCAAATTTTGATATTTTTGGTCTTCGGACAAACACTTTTTTGTAAAAAACTTTTAGCGTTATATATACATGAGGCTTCTTCCAACTTACTTGCTTTATGTACAACATATTATTGGATTTATAAATGTCTCAAATGTCTATCTAACACATAATTATCTAATGCATATGTTAATGTATTTAGACATCTAGGAATGTGTTGATATTCAATATAATCAAAATGAGGTTCCAAGAGGCAAATTCGTAAATATACCCTCAACAAAGTAGGACTTCGGATAGCATAGACATTACTTAACTGTAGTACTACTAGCTGCAAATAGAGTCATATGACAAGGTGGCAGATTCAAAGTGAAATAGCGTTGGTCAATAATTCGATGACTGCACTATATTCCGCGATATTGTTAGTTGCACGACCGAGGAAGACACCATGTAGACTGATTAATTCATTCGTAAGTGCATAGATTTCCCAATCAATGGACACTAAGTTTTGAGTACTATGACTAGCGCCATCGACGAAGACAATGTAGGGTAGCGAAGACACCGACATTTGGAAACCAAGAACAACACAAGGTAAGTAGTTGGGGGTCAAAACCGAATAACGAAAACACATAAAAGTAGAACCCAAGAGTACGATACAGTAAAATACAAGCACTCATGCAAAGATAACCTAAGCATAGTACTTCTTCAAGTAAAGCCCATTTATGGGTTCACTGAAAATAATTCCATAACAATTCACTAACTCATAAGCTCCATTCTCCAACACTCGTTTGACAATATAAGGGCCTCACCACATAGACTCGAATTTTCCGCCCCCCAGTAAATCATGATCTTGTTCATAGAGGAGAACTAGATCACCTTCATAGAAAACATGTGGCTTTACATGCTTGTCGTATTGGGATTTGACACGCTTTTTCTGAGATTCAAAGTGGCATCATGACGGGTTTCATCTAATTGCATCAAGTACAATAGACGTTCCTCTTCGATAGAAGTGTTGGGAAGAATTTCAATGGCTAGCTTCAAAGATGGTATCTCACATTCAATCGACAAGACAACTTCGATACCATACACTAATTGGAAAGGAGTAAATGCCATGGAAGAATTCAAGGATGTTCGATAGGCCCATAATGCCGAAAACAACATTGTGTGCCAACTTGTCTTATGAATTCCTGTTATTTGTTGAAGCATAGTGATAAGAACTTTGTTTATCGCTTCAACCTGGCCATTGGCCTATGGGTAATAGGGGTTTGAGTTTTCATGTCAAAGACCCAACTTTTCAGTAAGCTCGGACATCATGAAATTTTGAAAATGGCTATCGTGATCAGTGCCGATAGCTTGCATGATTCCAAATCGAGTGATGATATGATTGAATATGAACAGGGCTGCATTGTTTCCTATATTATCGAATGTTGGCATTGCCTCGGCCCATTTAGTGAAATAATCCATGGCTACGATGATGTATTCATGCCCCTTGACTAAGTGAGGGTTACATGTCATGAAGTCAATGGCCCATTTTGTGAAAGGACCAACGGAAACTACAGGGTGTAAAGGAGCGGGATGAGATCTTATCTTGTTATTATACGCTTGACAAGCATGACACTTCTGGACAACAGTAATATAGTCTTTAAACAAAGAAGGCCATAAGTACCCTAATCATAAGATATTTTGAGTAGTGGAATACCCAGACATATGACCACCACATGCTCTAGAGTGGCAGCCATTCAAAGCCTTCTCAACCTCATCATAGGTGAGACAACATTGGAAAATAGAGTCAACACCACGATGATAAAGAGTTTCACCGAGAATTATGTATTGACGAGCTTGATACCATATATGACGAAGGTCAGTGCTAGAAAGGTCGGGATGGAAAGTTTGAGTCTAGAGATAGATGATAATATATCCATACCAAGCATCATCAAAACTGATCAGAAAAAGGGATTCATTAGGCAAGGAATCCTTTGCCACATTTTTTGTCTCAGTGGAGGGAAGGTCACATATCAGTTCAGCCAAAACCAATGATTTATTAGACTTAGCGCATTCAAAATCTAAGTCGAACTCTTGGAGAATCACTATCCATTTGGAGTACTTGTCCCCTATCAATTAGCATGTAAGGATATGTTGCATAGGGTTGCAATCAGAAATAATAGTGGTCCTGCGTAATAGGATATACTGATAGAAACGTTGGACAGCTTAAACAATTGACAAAGCTAGTTTTTCCACATGTAGGTATTTGTATTTGGTAGTCATGAGTCTCTGACTCAAATAATAAATTACATGTTCATTGTGCGAATCATCTTCTTGGACTAAAACCATGGAAATGGTAGAGTTTGTAGTGGCGAGGTAGAGAAAATAGTCTCGATTATAATCAGGTGGGAAAAGCAGTGGCGTACGGGTTAGGGAAAGTTTCAAAGCTTCGAAGGATTTGTTGGCAGTCTTGTCCCATATGAACTCGTAACTCTTCTTCAATAGTTAAGTAAATCCTAACGTTAACGCGACATAATTGGGGATGAATCAACGCAAAAAGTTTTCCTTCCCTTGCAAACTTTGAAGCTGGATTAGTGTGGAAGGAGGAGGTAGATTAAGGATACCCTTAAACTTCAAAGGATATACCCTAATTCCATGGAGTGGCACAATAAAACCCATAAGTTGATCAGACTCCAAACAAAAAACACATTTGTGTGGGTTTAAACATATACGATAGTAACGTTAGTGAATGAAAATGGCTCAGAGATGGGCCGAGTGATCTGAGCGATGCATGGAATGTGTCGGTAGATCATCGAGATATGCTTGTACGATGTTCTTGATATTGTGAAAAGCATAAGACATGGTGCATTGAAAAGTCGCACTAGCGTTTTTTAAACCGAAAGGTAGTTTCTAGTAGGCAAAGGTACCCCAAGGACAAATGAAAGCAGTCTTATGTTTATCCACGGGAAAAATATTAATTTTATTATAGCTAGAGATACCTTCCATTAAAGAGAAGATTTTACTCCAGGCGCAATCATCGACGATCTGGTCGACGAAGGGGGTTGGGTAATTGTCCTTAGGAGAAGCTTTATTAATATCCCTATAATCGACACATACACAGATCGCGCCTTGTTTTTTATTTACCATAACTAGATTAGCGACCCAATTGGTTAAATCCACAGGATAGATAAATCCGGTCTTAAGAAGTTTTTCCACTTTGATCTTGATAGCAACGGATTTACAAGGGTGGACTGGGCGAAGTCTTTGCCGAATGGGTTTAGCATCCAGGTAGGTCTTAATTTCATGCACAACAATATCGAGATCAATACCCGGAATCTCTTCGTAGATCCAAGAAAAAACATCACAGAATTCTTGAAAGATAGCTTTATAAGTGATGACTTCATCATCATAACATGCGACTTCGATGTGAACATTTTTTATGACTCCAGGTTTAATGGATATGTCAAGAGGAATGGTGGGTGAAATGTTACTCAGGTTCCCTTTATATATCACGTTGTGGGATGATTTGGGAATAGAGGAAATGAAAACAATGGTTGACAGAGTTGAAATCCATTGATAACTCTCTATGGCGTGCTTCTCTAGGAAGAGAATGGAACGATGATGTCCATCGTCCCATGGGGTGTCTTCCATGGACATCACTGACATGATCATCTCATTCGTAGGAAATATGAAGTGAAATGGATTAGGAGATGAATCACCAAGAGAGGGAGTATAAGGGGTTGTCGATTGAATGGCTTGATAAGTGGATTCAACTGGACTTAAAGGCATTTGTTCTCCATAGTGAAGATAATCATCGGGATCAGGTACTACCCACGGGTCATGAGACGCGGGGGTTTCGCAGACGAAGGTGGAAATCATGTTGATTGAGGCGACAAAAGGAGGTGGAACATTGGGTGGTGGTATTGGGAAGGTACCCATTAAAGTGGAATCTTTCAAGAGACCTACACTAACGTTCTCATACCCAGGACGGGTCTTCGATATAAATGGTACGTTGTTAGTACGAGAATCAGAGTTTAAAAAGCCCAGTTGATCAACAATAACTAATTTTCCTTGGTGTGGGAAATGTAACACGCGCAAAAGTGTGGACACAAATGCATGCATGGAATCAATCCAATTATGGCCAAGTAAGAGGTTATAGTCAAGAGGCACATCAAATAGCTCGACCTCAATGTTGACCAATTTTCCTTCCAACATAATAGACAAGGAGGGAAGAACACCATAGGGTTTGAAAACAAAACCATTGAAATCCTTAAGTGTATTGTGTGATTTTGTGAGGGGAGGAGAGCCAATGGATTTCCAACAAGCAACAGACATAGCACACGTCGAGGCACCCTCGTCAATAATGGTTCTACAAATATTCTTGTTCTAGACAACAACTTGAATCTGAAACGCTAACTGAGGAGGTAGCCTTGGAATGTGATATTCCAAGTCAAATATTATCAAATTTGTATATGTGGGATCAGTTCCACCGATGGCCTTTAACAGTGACTTTCGTTGAGCGGGATAACTTTAAAGGAATTGGAGAGCTGACATCGCAGAGGGTGCTTGCGCAAGATATTCTACAATACTTTATTTTTTAGCAGCATGTGCATGAGGATTGAAGGCAGACTTTCGAGCAACGCCCTTTGGAGAAGGGAAGAGAACTATATTGGGACTTGGTCATTTGATATGAAGAGGACCGTTGGGAGGTGAAGTTGAAGGAGGCGGTTGAACCAACGAAGGTGGTAAATCGTCAACTTTCTCCATTGAAGGAGAATAATCTTTGGCTCGAGTGGTGATGGAAACGTTGATCTTGGTAGAATTACCAGTACACATAAGGACATATGAAGTGGTGGAAGGAGAGGGTTGGTCATGAATGACCAATGGGGCCTTCTATTGATAAGGGAAAGGTTGTGACAAAACAACAGGTGTGGGAGGCTTTCCGGTCCCTTGAAGGAACTTAGTGACCTCAACGTGTCTTGGACAATATTTCATGTAGTGATCATCACTTCTATCGTGGGAAAACCCATCTACGGACTACACAAAGGGCCTAAAGTGTAGGCAGAGATAACCATCTAAAGTATCCTACTTTTTATCACTATCCCAAAATTACCCCACAATCATACATAAAAGACAAGAGAGAGGGATCCGGTAGGCCTACCTTAAACTCCATGTCTGGTGTCGAGCCCTTTGCACTTGGTTGTTTTCTGACTGCAAATATCCTCCCAAGGTTGACCTCCATTCATCAAAATACAAACAAGAAACTACAAGCATGAATTCTACATATTGATTAGTGGGTTATACATCATAAAAAAGAAATGTAAACAAATCATATAAGTTTAAGACGTCATTTGGCGGGACGAAAAAAGTACTTATTTATATTAATCTCACAAAAGTCAATTACAAAATTATACCGATACTGCTCCTTGAACTTGGTCCTGGGCTCCTCTTCACCATGCACCAACTGCTTCCGCATCTTCTTATCCTCTTCAATTCTCTCTTAGGGAAATGGTAAGGGATTTACAATTGGGGCAAAGGGGGTTTGAAAAAATGGGCAGAGTTTCTTTGCTCTCATGCTTCTTCTTACAGTGGGACCCCAACCCCTTCTTTTATAGGCCAACAGGGACAATAACGGTTGGGGTGACTGGGTATGGGAAGTCAAATGGTTAAGTAACGGCCCAGAAACCAATATCCTATGCAAATTTACACATTTCACGATATTATGTGAGTGTACGCGGGCTGTAGTGGCTCAACAAATGTGTGTACATGGGCAGTAATGGTGTAGGGCACATGCACCTTCAAAATGATGGTTTTTAGAAGAGATTTTCAATAATGGCTTGGTAAAGATAGCAAGTTAGATGGCTTGATGCCAGGTATGCATGTCAGGTGCAATTTAGGGTTATAAGAAATGCCCCCTAATGTGTGAGGTCAGAAGAGAATCTAATGGCTGAAATACATTACAAATATTCACCATTGTACGACGCGAGTGAGCCCAGGGACCGGAGTTTAGGAGGTGTCATCTGCAAAAATAGAAAAAATTCTCACCAAGGCGGGCATACCCATGCTCGAGATGAAAATAAAATCATGGATGCCAATCAAATACACTGTAGAAACTATATAAAGTGTAGCCACGAGTAATATACAATGTATCTACATCTCAAAATCAAAATATATACATGTATAATATCTATTTTTAAGAAGCCAATGACGCCCGATGGCTGGAGATGAGGTCTTCATAGCTCGAGAAACAACTTCAGAATCTTCAAAACTCGGGTAGGAGTGTAATATGAGTTTACGACTTCACTACCCACAGGTTTTCGAGTACTCGTTGCGAACAAACAAGCGGATCTTGATGATTAGGCATAGAACTTCATTGATTTTGAGCAAGGACTTGATTGGTCTTTCAGGGTGACCGGGCATGAGGACAAGAGACAAACTGCAGAAGGGTCGACTCAATTTTAGTAAGAATTCCCTTGGACAAACGAAAGGATGTGCTTTTTCCAAGGGCGACTCATTGTGTTGTCAACAAAAAGAAAATACTTTTCCCTTCCTCTTTTTGGGGTATATTTGATTCTTTTTTTCTTTTTCAATAATTTTGGGAAGCTTGAAAAAAAATAAAGAATTCTACGTTATAAAGGTGGATCGAGTGTCACAGACATACTAGTTCCAAGCGCAAGGAACACATTGATGCTCATAGAAATGGGACATATGTAGGAAAAGGACACTCAAGAAAAATCCTCCATGGGTCAAGGTGTCAAGATGCAGAGGCAAAGTGCTACAAGGCTTGCATATAAGGCATGGTTTAGATGGTTTAGTTGAGAGCAACATGGAGTCGGTATTAGGCCAAAGATGCAGGAATGCAAATGTGATTAGTAAGACACAATGATAACATCCTTCGATGTGATTTTAATGAGCCTAGACAAGGTAATCTCGATGGTTTTTCATTTTTAGAGAGTCTGAAAAAGCGTAAAAGGAGACTCCACTAGGGTACTTTTTTCAAAGGTAGTTTATTCAGTTCGAAAAAGGGGTAAACTAGCACATAAAAAACGTCTATTCAAAATCATTTTAACAAGTGTGACAAAGACAATACTACTCGACAATCTTTTCATTTTGAAGAGTCTAAAAAGAGATTAACTATGGACTCCGTGAGGGATGTTCTTATGGACCAATTTAACGAGTGTGAAGAAACAAGGTCACTCGACTATCTTTTCAATTTTAGGGAGTCTGAAAAGAGCTTAACTATGGACTCTGTGGGGCATGTTCTTCTAGACCAATTTAACGAGTGTGAAGAAACAAGGTCACTCGACTATATTTTCAATTTTAGGGAGTTTGAAAAGAGCTTAACTATGGACTATGTGGGGGTTCCTTTTTCGTAAGTTTTAGTTCCTCAGACCCGAAAAAGGGTTAAATATATACCTGAGAATACTCTTCTATAGAACCGAGGCTCCTAGAGTATACCTTTGTTCGTACTTTTGACCATTCAGACCGAAAAAGGGGTAAACTACCACTAGAAAGACATGCCTTCAAATTTCAGTTTAGCGAGCATGAAGGGCAACAAGATCGCTCGACAATATTTTCATATTTAGAGGGTCTGAAAAGGGCTTAAAAGAAGACCCATTGTGTTTTGGGATTCCCGAGGGTGAGGTCAAGAGTGATAATGAATCATGCAAATGAGGCTCATACTCGTAACCAAGAAAAACTGATAAGGAATCCCGAGCCTATAGTTACTAGTGATGGCATGGACACCAAAATGCAACCCGGATCTACCTAGGGCATCCATGTGAAGGTAGGATCTACCACTAAATTATGAAACCTCTAGAGAAAGAGTGAGGGTTCCATGTCGCAATTTGGTGGGATCGATCCTATGGAAAAGAGAAAAAGACAACGAGGTGCAACAAGTGGAGGTGAAATCCTATCTTACATGCACAAAGTTGGAAATACGAACTTTTACCAAAATACCTTAAAATGACCCAACTCTCAAAAAAAAAAATTCCCAATACCCAAAGTAACACTTATTGTAACATCCTTTGAGAAACTCAAGAACCATAGTAAACGATTTTCAAGCTAGAAAAAATGGCAAAAGGGACCAAAAAATGACAAAAAGGGGCCCAAAAGTCTATAAATAGAAAGCTGGCAGCTCATTATCACCATTATAATTTGAGAATTGATCGAAAGTCAAAAAACACCCCTTTGCCGAAATAGTTGATTATGGGAGCTTCAGTGGACGAAACGAACTTTCGTTTGGACCAAGTAAGTACATACTAACCTCCCTTGCATTTCCATTCCTCCTTTTTGTTTTTATTTTTGTTTTTTGGGGGGGCACTAACCTTTAAAAGGGTCGGCCCTACATGTACGTGGGTTGTCCTAGGACAACACACGTATGCCTGCATGCAGATGAAACTTTGCACGTGGGAATACATGACTGTATCCACTATAGCCCGCGTATACCCTCCAACATGTGAAAAAACTAAAAAAGCAAGAGTTAACTCTCCATGATTTTTTCTTTTTGCAGGATGTATGTTCATTGGAGAGAGAGGGAACATGAGGACTTTGATTTTTTGGTCTCAGAAGACCCCACTACTGTCACTATCTTAGCACAATGTGGGTTTCTAAAATTCTTCCAATGTCCATTCATGAGGGCACAACCCAGGCTGCCTAATGCCTTGGTAGATTACTGACACCTAGATGTGGAGGCATTCATGCTCGAGGGATAGTCATTGACTCCAACGACTGAGGACATGTATTTTCTAACTGGCCTCTCAAGGAGAGGGGGACTAGTCAACCTTTTTACTTTTACCCCGGGGCCTCATAACATAGCCGATTTGATTGGGCTACACTACGAGGCAGGCATGAACAAAGTGGGTTCTCAGGTGCCTATAAACAAGATCAACAACCTACCGCTGAAAGAGATTTCTCTACTCATTGGGTGGATCACTGGATCCATAGCTTTACATCAGGCTTCCCGGACGCACATGCATTGTGCAGTTCAGTGCTTAAATGCCCAAATTTTTGACTGGAGAACAACCATGCTGACATGCATGAAGAGACAGTTGACAGATTGTCGAGTGCGGGAGCATAGGAACTTTGGGTTTGGGACCATTTTGTGCTCTTTCTTCTTTTAGAGGGTACCTAGTCTCAGTCCTCAAGAGATGGTATGAGGGCACATGGCCCCTCTCCCAGCATTATGTAGATGGGCGATGTTATTGCCATGACATGGGGAAGTGAGGACCATTGAGGCCGTTGATGACAAGTTTTTTGAATGGTGGTCTCGATAGATTCCGATGATAGAGGAATACCCCTATGATGGGATCAACTTATCTAGGGACCCTGACATGAACGTACCTCCTGTAGTAGAGTGAGGAGATTTGGGTATGCTTGTTTTTTCAAAGTTATTTAATTTTTATTTCTTTTCATATATACCATTTTTTTGTATACCAGAGTATCTGACACTTACATATTTTTTATGTACAGATGTGGGACCAGTGCGTCCAACAGACTTCTCGAGGACTAGGCAACGTCCTCGACCAGAGGTAGGATCATATAGAGCCATCGGACCAGTAGCAGTAGCAGGGGGGCCTCCAACTGGAGAGGTTGAGAGAGTATTGAGACGGGTAGAGCAGAACCTTACCGCGCTCACTCGTATAGTCCCTATGGCGGAGATCGAGGATTTCCCATGATCGATGTAACCTCACGTAGTTGGGGTCCACGGAATTGGGTCCAACTTTTTTGGCATTTGGAAAACACTGTTGTTCACTACGGTAGGGCCAACAGGCCCTGCCCTTAGCTAGGCTAGATTAATTACATGCCGAGAGAACCTTCTGTATATTTTTGAGGGCATAAGCCCCGTGACTCTAAATGGACATATTTTTGAGGTGCTTTCACCCACCCATGTACTCTGATATTTTTTTTTATATATATATGGATCTTTTTCATCTTTTTTATGTCTTATGGATTACATCTATTTTACAAATGTATTTACATGTGCGTGTGTGTGCTTTTTCTTATATGTGTGCAATATGCCAATCTGATACATGATTAGCTAGAGTATCTGTGATTTGATTCAATCTCCTAGGAACATGGATATACGTAATGTAATCAAAACTTCATTCTAAGAGACGTACCCTAAGGAATCATCGGTGTAGTGTAGGATCGTAAATGTAGTAAACCCCATTTAACTGAGACACAACTAGCTAAGAATCTAAGTAGACCCAGAGGTGAGAGATACCATGCAACAAAGCATCACAAAACAACTCTAATACTGTGTTGTATTCAACGACATTGTTTGTGGTGTCACCTAAACAAATACCTCCTGAAGATAACAACTAGCCCTGAGGTGTGAAAATCACCCAAGTTGTGGAAGAAATCCTCTGAGTGTGTTGGATAGTGCCATCTGTGAACCCAACAAACACCTTTGATTCACTTGAAATCTGCCACAATGAAAAATATGACATAAAAAATGACACGTCCATAAAACCAAAAAGATGAAAAACTAAAAATAGAATGTACAGGAATATACATATGTTACAAGAAGTCACCCAAGGTGACCCTCCTACGAGTAATACTTCTTGAGGTAGATCCCATTTCTAGGCTCCACCAAAGCATTGCCCTCAAAATTCACCAGAAGATAAGCGCCCTTATTTAGAACCTCCTTCACGATGAAAGGTCTAAACCACATGGGTTTGAACTTGCATGCCCCCAGGGGGTCCTTATCTTGGTCATAGACTAGGTGTTGACGAGTGAAATTGACCGTCCATCAACTGGGAGAGTGGAACCGGTCTGGGGTTGTCTAAATAACCCAAGCCATTTGGAATGAACCACCCTGATGATTTTAACGGCTCCGTTGGCCGCCCTAAGGTCTTCTATGAAAACCAAAGAGAACTGATCCGAGCTAAGAAATCTAACTAAAGTACAGGAAACTAGAAACTAATAAAGAAAACTAAACTAACTACACTAATCTAACTATAAACTACTAACATATTATATATACAAGATACTAATTATGATTATAATAACTCAAATCAACTATCTAATTACAGCTACAATATTCCTTATTCACAAATGTACACTATGGACAATCTACAGATTTGATTAAAACCTGCAAAACTCATGTGTTTGCTGTCCCAAAACAGCGAAGTTAACTCTTTTTTGATTTTATGATTTATGAACAAGAAAGTAAACTAACTGAAATTAAACAATCTCATATAAATTTAATTAAACTTACATCTATATTAAACTACTTAATACAAACAGTAAACAACTAACTAATTGACCTGGAAACGCTCCAAGTCTGCCCTGTGTATGATGACTTCTTAAGCTGGTTGGAGGAAGAAATTCACACCATTTAGTCCTTAGGCTTCTCGTAAACGATCAGCTATGCTGCTTCTTGAAGTATGTTACAGGACAAACAAGACATAAAAGAAAATCATAACAATTTTCTGATTATAAACTCCTGCAATAAGGGAAACCTATTATGCAGAAAACTTATATATAACAATTCAATCTATGAAGAAGACAAAGCTACAATTCACAAAATGAATCAACAATTGTTATGTCTTTTATCTATTTGGAAGATACAAGATATAGATGACAATAATAAGATTATATCATTTGCATTTGATTTAGATAGCAAAGTAATACTAAACCATAAACAAAATGATATACAAAACATGAAACAAAGTGTTGATATATTGAAAAGCAAAAGCTATGACAAAACATCAATTTTGCTCCAGTTTGTATCGGAATTCTATATCCTTGTTCTCCCACAACTGAGGATGAT
The DNA here is from genome assembly GCA_900067695.1 of Picea abies. Classification (NCBI taxonomy): domain Eukaryota; kingdom Viridiplantae; phylum Streptophyta; class Pinopsida; order Pinales; family Pinaceae; genus Picea; species Picea abies. The sequence goes on from CBVK0100485549.1 coordinate 16,143, forward strand.
CGATTATTACAAAACCATAGGTAACAATTTTCTGATTATAAACTCCTGCAATAAGGGAAACCTATTATGCAGAAAACTTATATATAACAATTCAATCTATGAAGAAGACAAAGCTATCATTCACAAAATGAATCAACAACTGTTATGTATTTTATCTATTTGGAAGAAACAAGATATGGATCACAATAATAAAATTATACCATTTGCATTTGATTTAGATAGCAAAAGTAATACTAAACCATAAACAAAATGATATACAAAACTTGAAACAAAGTGTTGATATATTGAAAAGCAAAAGCTATGACAAAACATCAATTCTGCTCCAGTCTGTATCAGAATTACATATCCTTGTTCTCCCACAACTGAGGATGCTTGATTATTACAAAACCATAGGTTTATATAGGTTTCTCACAAGGTAAAACATCCTTGTGAATAATAGTAAATTGTTTACATAATCTGGGAAAAATCCCTAAATCTCCTAAACTAAGGAAATAAAATGCAAGTAAAATCTGTAGATCATCCCCTAACTGCTCATGATATCTATTACCAATTCGAATTTGCCTGCAATAGAACACAAAAATCAAGTTAGAAGGATGTTTTATTAGAAAAACAATAAAAAATTGACTTTACAAACTTAGCTACAGTATCATCTAATTCTGTAGCTAGTCAAAAATAGCAAACAGGACTAGATATAGTCAAATAAAATAAAATCCAAAACTAATTACTAATGATTCAATTATTCCTTAAATTAAACCAAATCAAAAGAATGCAATCGGGATAGGGCAAGAATACTATGTTTTCCCAATTGACATAAAATCTAATAAAATCTTAACAAGACTGTTTCATAAATGAAATCAATGGTAAACCAAATCATATGAGATACAAGAGAATCATAATGGATTTTCATAGGATCCAAATCGTTGAATCAATTGCCAATATAGAAAATCCGTAGCAATGAAACATGCATAAATATATCTATAGGATCCGGCCATAGACTTCGTTTGCTGAGTTTCAAACAATTCACAGGTATGATCGTGGCTATCATTGACCAATTATAATCATAACAACAGATTGATATCATTCAGTTAAAAGCACGATAGGTAAATAGCTTCCATTGTAATCGGATGAAATCATACTCCGTGAATATCGACTCAAAAATCTTCATGTTTGATCAACACACAGTCAACAGACAGAGGCATCATGAACTGGGCAATAATCAACATAATCTTTACTAAGTTATCTATAGAAACAATATTGTAACCGTGAACAGAATCCAATCCAAACAATAGTGAGAATCGAATAAGTGCAATTTGGTTATGTATCAACAGAAAAGTATCGAATTTGGTCGAAAGACATTGAAAATAGTTAACCCATTTATCAATCGCATTCATAACATAAGCAATTCAAATCGTAGCATTGACTGTATTCGAAAATAGGAATACCAATAATAGTCTATTTTTAACAACTTCACTTATCACAGAGCAGGTCAAATATGTACATAGAGTTGATGAAAGTGCAATATAAATGAGTGAAGGTTATACCAGTGTAGTTTATGAGACTATGTCAATTTTGAATTGACAATTGCTGTAGCAGATTCGACATTTTTGAACAGGATTGAACCCGTAGTTCGTTGCTTCTTGTCGTTGGGTAGAAACTTTGCATTCTGACCAGTGAGCTTTGCCACTTGGTTTTCCAAGTCATGGATTCTGGATTGCAATGTAGGTACATCCAAGTAGTACCTTTCCAACCATAACCCACACTGATCGCAAGGTGGTTGAGCAGTCGAGGGTTTCGACGATTCACCGAGGGTTCCATGGGATGGTTCGATACCAGGGAAGTCAGGGTTATCCCGCAGACAAGGAGGTAAATTCTTTACAAAATCATAAGGAGGTTTGTCACATAAGCCCTCTGAGTAAGGATACTCTTCGGCGAGAAAAAGTTCAATTTCTGAATCAGAGCCTTCGCTGACCACGATAGGTTCTGATTTGACAGGGGGTTTGGGTTTATTCCTCACCATGTGAGAGATTAACCTTGCATTTCTCTTGCCTTTAGAATTAGCATCAGTCTTAGCTTTAGGCTTTTTGGTTTCGGATTTAGAAATTTGAACCTTTTTAGTGACAGTCATAGGTAAATTCGAAGGTGGGTCGGGTAGAGGTTTAGGTAGCAAAACGCTATAAGGCACAGGGGTAGGCTTGCTCTCGGTCACCATGGGCTTATCAACCTGTGGAGGGTTCGATTCTTCAAAGACATTACGGCTGAGAAAATCATGCCAAGAATCACGACGTAACCC
>CBVK0100485550.1:0-18431 GCA_900067695.1 Picea abies
TAGAGGTCGATCTACTTGTCTGCAGGCAGATTTTCCTACAACAATAATGTTGGGGTTTGAAACTGTCTTAGTGATTTAAACACATAGAGTACTTACCTTGTCGCATTAGTTCTTCAATTCAGGGTGTAAATGTGGTTCTACAAAATCTGTCGCTATATTCACATTATGCTCAAGATAAAATGGAGTTGTAGGTTGGCGGTGCAGGAGTGGGCTACATTGTGTTTCATCGCCGATTTCAAATTCCCGTTATTTGATCGGTGCATGGGGTAGAAACATATGTAGAGAGAAAAATTAATTGGCCAATTAAATGGCAGAATCCGATCTTATTTTGTGCTGAAAACGTCCCATCATTCTGCTAACTTAAACAGGTGGATCGAGAGTAACACTTTTATTTAGACAATGTTCGTTGATATCTCTTGGAAAAAACTTCGATGTTGATCCATCTAGATGTACATCACTGATTTGGAAATGTTGACCTGGGAGTGTGACTAGGACACGGGGAAACCTAAGGTGACTTGGAATGAAACTCGACCGTACGAAATGCCTACATGGAAAAGACATGTGGTGTTTGAAATTGTCTTCTTCATTTAATATTTTATTTAGAACCAAGGATTTTCATTAGATAATCATTTTAAAAAACAAGTCCTACCCTGCCAATGCCAAAAATGTATCAGGGATCGATGATCGACGATATGTTTAAACAAGTTTTCCTGAATTACCCCCCTCGAAACTTGCTGATGTCGAACATGCATCGGTGATCGACGATGTGTCAACGCAAAAATTTCCCATGATTTAAATCTTTGAGATTTCACTGACGAACAAATGCATTAGTAATCATTTATTAGAGGTTCTTCATGGCCCATGTCAATGTTTAACCCTCTCATATTTCACCGACGTCGATGGGATATCGACCACTTCCTGAATCTTCTTTGCAAACAACCAGTGCAATCCTCCTTCGTTTTTATCAATGCCGATGATACATCAGTGATAAGAGATTATTGTCACTGCATGGTAATTTTTTCTTATTGAATTTCTCCGATTCTGAGAATAGGTGAGTGGGTCATAGTTTTAGCTGTGAATTTTTAGTTAAAATGCCAGGTTATTTTTAGAGAAAAAATGTTTTAATTTGAGAGGTCCAAATAAATCCGAATGTGATCAATGATGAGACATGGAAAAAAGAATTAATTATCCCTACACAATGAACTCAACTTAGAAAGAAGAAAAGAAAAAAAGTGGTACCCAAAAGAGAGAAAAAAAAAAAACTCTTAGGGTGTGTTGAGTGCTCAACAAAGTGTCAAAATTGGCTAATATTTCCTTTAAATATTTAATTATTTTAATCCAACAAGATTTTAATTGTTTTATACGGACATGGGAGGGTAGGTCTTATTATTTTATTTTAATCTCACTCATGTTTGAAACTTTAATAACAAAAGTAGTAATTTCCCCTTTATAAAACTCTTCATCATTTTCCAAATCAACTTGAAGGAACTATTTCAAATTTGTCATTTTTGATGCAAAAGAAATAAAATTGTTCACTAGTTCCTATGTCTCAAGAATTAAAGACATTTTTTCTCAATATTTGTACCAACATACCTTCTAACTGTAGAAAGTAGGTTTGATATCCCTCTCAATTTTGAACTAGACTCTGGTGTTCCGTCACAAGTCTTCCATGGTTGCATTGTAGCGATTGGGATAGTGAATATGGGTCAAGGCATTAAGGAAATCTCCAATTATTTGATCTAGTCCTTGAGAGTAGAATTTTCATTATGTTGAGCACTCAACACACCCTAAAAGTCTATGTTCATTTTCTACTTTTGGGTACCACTTGATCCTTTACACTGTTTGTTTTGCCTTCAGTATGAAACTGATAATTGTGCTTATTTTTAGGTTCATGTTTGAATTTCTAAAGCCTGCCTGAACATACAACAAAGAATCATATTAATTGTTAAAGGGTCCTTAAAAAGATACTTAAGGAATCAACACACTAAATATTTCCCCGACGCGCTTAGGATTTCAACATCTGTAAATGTTAAAGGTGATGAAAATCATTTGAGGAGTTTAAAATATCCGAACACCGATCTTCATCTGCGTCGAAAAATGAAAGTTTTTCTTTTTACGATTGACCTTTGACAGAGGTATCGCCGAAGACCGGTCTGTTCGAATTCGACAGGAAAACGAAAAGGTAAGCGTCGTGCAAAGAGAAGAGCAGTATCGCTGATTGCCGACACCTGACACGATTTTGGCATTGAAGAATTACAAAACACAATACTCATTAAATTTTACATTTTGAATTTGCCGACCCCTGACACCACCCAAGTAAAGATAGTCACAATATATTTTGGTAGTTTCTATGTAAATTGATCCCTTAAGTACAATCCTTACCCACCATTCGAATGCTAAATTTTATGTTCAAATATTTTAAGTAACCTCGGGTTGATAAGCCACGTCAATGCCAATCAATATCGAAAGTTTTAGAAGGAACATATCAACAAATTCACATTGCAAAAATAAAAATTATAAAATCATATAATTTGCACAAAAAAAACTCAGATAAAAGAACGTATTTAATTTATATTCAAAAGGGAACGGGATACATTCAAGAAGCTTCGATTTTTCATATATAATTAGAAAAAATCCCTGCCAAAATTGGGCTACATACAAATGGATATCGTCGGCATATTTACTGACTGACCTGGCCATAATGAGAGTACAAAACCCTTACTACAAAGGAGAATAAAATATTAAGCATCACTTTGGGGAATGCAAAGCAAAGGCTCTCCCATTATGCATCTCCTATGCGCGCACCCTCTCCTAGACTACTTCTCACACCCTGTAATGTTTCCTTTCCCTCTTTCGCTGCCATCCTCTGCGCCTCACGCAAATGAACAATTGTGTCTTGAGCTTATCGAAACTGTCTCTGGAGCCAAACTGTGTTTCCTCCATGATCTTTTGACACTGACACCTCCCAGTTCTTTGCCAGCAATTGGCTATGTAACTATCTATTTTCTTGGTAGAGTTCAACTATAGCAAGTTGGGCCTGCTCTAACTACTGGATGGAACTCTTAATGGGAGAACCCAGTTCTTTTTCCCTTCCCTTTCGTTCCCTGCTTCTTTTACTAGCAGTCCCCACAAGCCCTGACCGGTAAGTAAGCATCGTAGACCCCTCAACGGTGGGATGCATACTCATCTCAGCTTGGGGGCAGTCTTCCTCCCTTTTTACCATGTCTTTCCTAGGCCTCCCTCTTCTCCGTGGTGTTCACTCTTGTGAGGGCGCAGTCTCCAGCATACCTCCTTAAGGCGTGCTTCTCTCCACCTTGACTTCCACTAGAGGCATCGACACCCTATCTGAATGAAATCATGTACCTCCTATCGAAGCTTTGAAGACACTGGGAGCCAATAAGAATGAATCCCAGGCGTGTTGGGGCTCAGATCTGGCAGCCCGTCTACCTCGCAAACCCCATCCCTTGTTAAGAGGGGATCCCATAATGAAAAAAAATGGTGGCTTGGATGCCTGCAGATAATAAAGGACCACTACACTGAGTTTCTCCCGAATAAATGCACAATATTAGCATCACAGAAGCATAAACTCGACTTATGCGTGGAATTCCCCACAAAATTCCTAGAATTTATAGCCAAACAAAGAAACAAACCAGATCATGCCAAAATAACACTCACACTTTGTGACAATATGCCTTGAAGACTTAATGCATCACAACTTCTCATCAAATGTAATCCAGAACACTTAAAGCATCACCAATCGGATTTGCAGAGAATGTGTAGTGTGATCATTCCAATCTCTTTAAACTCCCCAACTTCCATTACGGGTGAATCATGGTTGACACACTTGGCAATACAGATTCTAGAAGAATTTAACGACTTCCTTACTATGGTATCCAACCTTCTGGGAGCATACACGCACACTCTGAACCCTGGCGTCTTTTCCCAGTCCCAAAGGTTGAGCAACTACTATGTCGGTTCCAATGCTTGTATCCATCGTACTTGATTTGCCATGCTTTGGCGTGCTGACGTGACTCGTTTAAACTAAAGAGGAGAAATGACGTGGATAAAAGACATCGTAGATCATTCAAAGGAACAACTAGGACCATGTATGTATTAAATGATCGACACTAATGAGCTCCACAGGTACGCACCGGTTGATTATGTTTGTTGGTATCTTATGTCATATTTTCTTGATCGCTAAACTATCTCAACCTCGCTTGCAGGAAGGATTCCCCAATCACCGAACAAATATTGCTCCGCGATCTCACTGATGAGCCTGAAAGAAACACCGAAGCAAAATCGACAGATCGTTGAAGGATGTCATGTTCCCCGAGTTTGGCACCCCCAATAATTTCATTGACCTGAGTGACGTGGTCAAGCAACATGTTAAACAAGATGCACTATGGACTGAAGAGTTCGCAAAAATAGTTGATGTGAAGAAAGGGAAAGTATAACAATTCACAGAACATCCAATTAGAGCCCGAACCATGCTATAGCAGCTGAACTCCATCTTAGTAAAGTACTGGGCACATGTAGTAGACATCAGGGGAATATATGCAGCCCTGATGGAACAACATAGATTTCCATGGGCTCAAACTTGTGAAAAATTGTTTGTCATCTAGACTAAATATGAGAGCAGTCATCCTTTCCAAGAAGTATCCTGGGATGATTGTTAAAGAAGTTGTTAGAAGATAACACCACGTGGTGCTTATTGTTTTGTTTAAACTGCAATTAGTTGTTAGTTTCGGTTATAACTCTATATTATAAAGAAAGACATCGGCCAATTAGCAAAAGGTTGATGGTTGTTGTAAGAACTATTTCTTTTTGGTTGTTAAGAATTGTTTTGAGACTGCTACGAATTGAGAAGTCCTTCTGGACCAAAGACAAACTATTTTCATTAGATGCATGTGATTGGACTTGGAGAAGAACTACTTCCTATCCTGTCTCATGAATGATGCGGTAATGAGTAAGAACAATTAATTATGCTGTCAAGTTATCTGGTGCAATGTTTTGATGTTCTTTGCTTTAATTATGAAGATAAATCGTTGTGTTATTATGTAATGCATGGTTATGGTAGATGAATGTTTTTGCTTGCCATTATCTTATTACATATGTGATTTCTTTATGATAGTTAGTTTCTCAGAAAGTAATTGGATGCTCACATGGTTAATGTATTAGTACTAGGCTTGTGGTATAGAGTGATTGTTTGCATGTTAAGTAATGGGTTATCCCAAGCTTAACCTCTTCCCCAGTAGTTAAAACGTAATCCTGTTAATTGTCAAGTTGGTTTATGCTGGCTTGCATCTCTCATATCAACCCCGCCCAAGAGAAAATACAGAAGAAAATAGTCCTAATTGAAGGAAGAGCCTTCACAAAGAAACACAAAGCCGATCGATAAATTGGCCGGATCGCAAGATCTGGAGAACTATTCCATTTTAAACACTACAGAGTCTAATTGGGCCTCGGTGGCAGGTTTGGTTCCTACTCTTGAGACAATGGATTTAGGTCCCATCAACACATTCTCCATATCAACAACAAACATTTTAAGGACTTCTCTCGTGACTTCATGGATCTGTGCAATTTTTTTTATGGTGGAGCTCCATTTAGGTCAAATGTTGAGCTTATCTTTCCTTGAGATTTTTTATTTCTTGCATTAGTTTTTTGAATAACTAATTTATTTGAAAATTTATCAAATAGAGCATTATGCAGAGTCATGGATTCCTCTTCAAATGAAATTGGCTCTTGTGTGATTATTTCTGTTGCAACTTATCTACTTTATTGCATTATTTTCTCCTCATCGGGGAATTCTATGTCCTCAATGTTTGCATCCAAATCTATGTCTTTGAGAGTGATTCCATATTTAGGTTCGACCTTGTTCTCCTATTGCTGATTTGTTTTTCATTTTATCTTAGTAACTGGAAGATTATGAGATCACTCCAGACTTCCCTAAGAGGGTTAGGGTCACCTCTGTCATCAGAGTTGTCAATTGAGGATTTCTCCTTCTCTTGAGTTGTAGGTTGGGTTCTCAGTTTTGATGGGCCTCTTTTTAGTGAAACATTGGAAGGATGCGTATTCATTTCATTTACAATTTTTCCATGTTGTTGACGTGGTTCATTGGTGCTGAGCATAGTTTCAATATCTTCCTGATTTCTTTTAATGGGAAGCACTTGAGGAATCTGCTTATCTCCTTCTTCTTCTTCAAATTAAAAATTATTTGAAAATGCAACATTATACCGCACATAAATCATATGATTCATGGATGTTTGGTTAGCATTGAACCATTTGACTTCATCTGCTAACTTCAAGTTAAATTGGTTGAATTGAACCAAAAACTCATCAATGTTTGTAATGATTTTCAATATAATTTCTCCAATATTCCAGGGCAGAGGGATACATTTCCTTTTCCTTTTCGCAAGGAAGAAATGAGCCCAAAATCTATATTTTCTACAAACTTCTACTAAAAACATTTTATTTGACACATAATATGGAAGGTATGATGGTTTTTCTTTAAATCAATAAATCTGAATGGCATTAAATTGTTTCATTGCCTCGAAATTTCCTCTTTTGTTTAGAAATTTTGTCAATTATAAAGATATCCTTGAGGCACTTGACCCATAAACCAACTTCTTAAAAGGAGAAACACTTGACTTATGCACTTCATAAAAATGGTACATAACATTTTGTTTCCATTGGTTTTCATCAAACTTCTCTATACACCAAGAAACTTGTTCTTTACAGTCGAATACTTCAAGAACACAACCCACTAAAGAATTATCGGATGTCCAAATATGATTAGAACTTCTCTCATGGAGCAACAATGTAAAATAATACTTGTAGGATTTTGACCACTTGAATTTTTGGTCCTCTCATCCAAAAGTATTGAGTGTATCTCCACATAACTACTCTCTCCTTTTGGTTGTCATGCTAAGTGAAGTTGGAGAACTATTGTGCAATTCATTTTTTCAAAATGTTGTTATCAAAGTAATCCCATTTATTATACAAAAAATTGAAGCCTTTAGTTTGAAGAACTGTTTATAAGAAACGATATTGGAATTAATGGATGGAAATCTTGAGAACAATGTCATTAATTACAACGTTTTAGACTTAACCATTTGTTATGTTCGTGAGATTCACATTAAATATTCATTGGAAAATGTCACAAGATGAAACAAGGATTTACCATGGGGTGGTGGAGGATTGGGGGTTAGTAAAAGAGAAGATAGAATGATCATGAACTTGCGGCCCCACAGATCCACGGTGAAAGCTCATAAAAATGACTAAGTATGATAACTCAAAAGGGATCAGGGGTAAGTGTAAATCACAAATGAAATCAATGTGAACCCACAAGCCCGCGATAGAGTTTTGAGATTTTGGCTAAGTAATGAAACATATTGAAAGTACACTAATTATAGAGGATTGATCAGACCTAAGGGTCATAGTGATAGTGAATGAAACAAAGAACTCATTTTAACTCATAGTGAATCATTTCAAAAAAAAACCAAGTGTTGGTATGAATTGAGGCCAGTGGAACAAGAGAATGTACTTTGAAGACCACAAAGTTTTAGACTTCAAAAAAGGATATGTGATGAACCCATGAGAGAGTCAAAATGATATAAGTATGAGTGCATAATGGATACGTAGGAATAAAATGGTGCATTTTGGAGGAGGCAGATCTTTGTACAAGGATGAAAATGTCTCATGAACCTATGACAAAATGAAAAAAATTCTAAGTGTGGGAAATATACAAGGAAATGTTTTTGAAGGAATTAACACATTTATGGGTCAACAACTGGCTCCAACTGTGGGACAATAACCCCTTGTGGGTTATAGAGAATCCATAATCTTGATCATTGGGCATGGAGTCAGTAGAAGAAAAGAAAACAAAGGTTTCTTTTTGTGACTAGAGAAATCAACAACTGGTTGGGCACGTACTTGCATGACACGTGGTCATGTTGTCCAACTGATACCACTATAACCTTCAGGTGTTCCCACAATTCCCCATACATGACACGCAATGTAAGATTAGGTTTTGAACTGATGAATTCACATAAGAGAGTTCCTTAACAATACCCTCCATCACTGACTTCCCTACACGCTGGGGGATGATATTGGAGGACATGGGGGTGGGATTTGATCCACTTATGTGTGCATGGGTCACGGTATTATTTAATATAATATCTATGGGTGAAACCACATGTTAAACCACTACCTCAAGGTTCCCCATGGCTCCAGGTTAGCTCCTCATGGTAATTGAACCTTGCCTAATGGAGAAAAACTCTTCGCTTTCCACCATTGGATCCAACCCCTTTGGGAAAAGAAAACAAAGGTTTTGAAAATATGCAGAAATGAAAGAAAATTATGTACAAGATGAGACTGAAAATTTTCAAGAGAAGAAATTTTTGAGAGGTTTCCCATTGGCTGGAAACATTTGCACTATCCCTTTCATATCTTTTTGTAGATAAGAGTTATATCCAAGAATTTTTTCAATAATACATGGATCAATCCACAATGCTTCAAAATTTATATGGAGAGATGATTTTTGTTTTTCTTTGTTCTACAATAATACCAGTTGTCCCTTTAGAAAATCTTTTATTGATGTGCTTTGATCAAAATGTTTCTTGATGACTTGTTTCCTTTGATTCATTTTCCTAATTTCTCATTTATTTGTTCTTCCAATTGCATCAATTGATCATATCTTATTTGCAAAGGATAAAATTATTCTAAATATTCAATGTTGACATCATATGTTAGAGCATTCAACTCCAGGTGAATGGGAATTTTAGCTTCTTTTCCATATATCAACATATATGGTGACAATCTAGTGCTTTCGTTTGGTGTAAGTTGGCAGGCCTATAATGCATCAATTAATTCCGTATGCCAATTCCTCTGATTCACAGCAATTTTCTTTTTAAGGATTTGGATCAAAGTTTTATTTATTGATTCAACAAACCATTTCCTTGGGGATAATAGTGTGATGATTTCCCTGCGATGATACCAAATTCCCCACAAAATTTAGTAAACTTTGATCCAATGAAAATTGATCCATTGTCAGTTGTGAACTTCTCTAGAACTTTGAATCTTGATAAGATATTTTCTTTAAGGAAATTAATGAGCTCTTCATAATCAACCTTTTTGATAGCTACAACCTCTTGCCACTTAGTGAAATAATCAGTTGTAGTGAGAATGTATGAATGACCCTTGTTGGAATTTGGATTGATTAGTCCAATGCCCTCTATTCCCCATTATGTAAATGATTCTTCAATTGTTATAGGTTGCAACGACATTGCTTCTGTTTTCATTTTCCATGCAAAATTTTGGCAAGAGATGCATTTTGTAATCATCGAATACGAGTCTTTAAAATTCACCTCAGAAACTAATACATAGTGGTTTGCCTTCATTTTCAATTCCCTTATTTCCTTTAAAGACGTACCAATTGGAAACTGGCCATATTTCATATAAAATATAATATCCTTGTACCACTATGATGTGGATGATTATGATCCTACTAAAACATATATATCTCCATTTACTGCATCAATCCCTATCATTAGTTTACATAGTTCTTGTCCTCTAACTACTTTTAAGGGCTTGATCTCAATATGATATTCTTGAATTTTAGCTAACCAATTTGTCAATTTTCCTTATCTGAATTGTTCATTTAAAAGAATCTTCATAGGAGAAGTTGGGACATATGCTATGACATGAGATGAAAGAATATAAGTCCTGAAATGTTCCACTGATTTGACCAAGGAGAGAGAATGATTTTCTATTTCTAAGTATTTTAATTCATAATCATGTAGAGTCTTACTCATGAAACTTATCAAAAGTTCTTTACCCTTTAAATTTATTTGTGTCAGTATTGAAGCAATGGTTTCCTATGAAGAAAAATAATATATTATAAAATCTTGATCAAAATTGGAGCTGACAAGTACTGGAGAAGTAGTAATTGCATGCTTGATTATGGTGAATGTTGCATGAATCTCCTGAGTCCATTCAAACTTCTAATATTTTTTTTAACAATTGATTAATGGGATTTATAATATTTTCATAATATGGTACACATCTCCACACAAAGTTTATCTTTCCAAAGAAAGATTGGGATCCCTTTTTAGATGTCAAGGGATTCAATCCATTGATTGATTAATTATTTCTGGATCAATATAGATCCCCTCCTTACTTAATATGCACCCAATTTTTCCCTCTGATACATCAAATAAATGCTTCTTTGAATTCAGAGATATCTCATACAATCTACAATGCTCAAAGACTTCCTTCAAATGTTTGATATGTATTTCTCTAAACTTTGAGTGAATGGTCAAATCATCCTAATAGTCATCCATGAACTTTCCAATCGGCATGATCCATTCCTCGTTGGAAAATTTCTCCATCATTCTTTAACCCAAAATGCATACGAACATAGGCATACGTTTCCCACGGTGTAACAAAAATGGTTTTGGGTCTGTCTTCTTTAACAACCAACACTTGATTGTATCCATAAAAACCATCAAGCATAGACATTAGTCTTGAACCGATAACTTGTCATAATAACATATCCGTGTTTGGGAGTGGATAATTGTCTTTGATGCTTGTCTTGTTTAAATCTATGAAATCTACATAGATGTGAATTTATCCACTCTTAATTTTGACTATTACTAGATTTGACAGTCACTCTGAATGTCTTATTGGAACAATTATTCCAGCCTTCTTTAATTTTTCCAATTCAATCTTTATTAGAGGCTTAAGCTTGGGATTGAATATTCTTAGATTTTTCTTGACATGATTTTATCCTTCTTTAAGGGGCATGATGTGTTGAAAAATGGACTTGTCATATTATTTTATATCATCGTGAGTCCAAGAAAAAATATCATAAAATTCTTTTAACATGGAAGTATATTGATCAATTTTTTTCTTTGTCCAGTTGGTGCCAAGATTTACATATTTGGGAGATTCATAAGTTCCAATGTTTATATTTTGTCTCCTACACTTTTCTGACATATGTCTCATCCTTTGTGTCATGAAGTTTTGTTTGATCATATCTTGTGAAGAGAAATTCAAACCCAATACAATCTTTTGAGAAAGATACTTGATTTTGATCATCCAATATTTTAGAAGAATTATTTGAATCAGTAAGAAAACCAACTAATTGTTCATTGTTTTCAAAAACTTGCAGGTAATATTGGTTGTCAGGTATTGAAGGCCTGGAAATTCTCTTTACATGGATTGCATTTTGATTATGAGAATCATCTATATTAAAGAGAGATGCAACAACCGCCAGTGAGTCAACCTTCTGATTTTTAGCTCTAGGGATAAAAGAGATATTAAATGAATTGAAAGAGTCCATAGGTTCAATTACTCTTTTTTCATAATGCTTCATCCTTGTTTATTGATATTGTATTTTTTTTTAATATTATTTATGACCAATTCATAATCGCCAGTTATTACCAAATTCTCTACTTTCATCTGCAATGTAAGATTAATCCCTTGTATCAATGCTTCGTATCCTGCCTCATTTTTTGTACAAGGAAATTCCAGTCTGATAGCATGTGGATAAATAATTGACTAAGGATTTTTGAAAACAATCCATACTCTACTTCCATATTTGTAGTAGGCACCATTGAACAACATCTTCTAGAATCCTTGAAAACAATTCTCCTCATCTTGCTTTGAAGGGTTGACATGTTCTGGACTAAGAAGAACATAATTTCCAATCCCTACATCAATATAATTCTCCATTAATTCATTTTATTTCTTTATGAAGGATACAATATTTCTGGCTTCTCTAGGAACTATTTCCATTGTTCCATATTGTTTAGGAAACATCATGCAACTTTCGTCATTCATTATGTATCCTCCAATCATTGAAGACCAATCTCTTCCTAGAAAAACTCCATATCTTGGAGGAAAATCTACCACTATGATGTTAAATATTGTTGTGATGTGTGGTGTTGCAGTTATCCACGCACTAATACAGTAAGTTGGGACCATTCTTGAATCAATTACATAAATACTTTCCGCAGTTTCATAATATTTGGTACATCCCATTTTGAGTGCCTCCATGACTAACAAGGGCATGATGTTATTGGTTGATCCACTATAATCCAAACAATTATGCAATACAACATCGTGATTTTCTATAGTTATATAAAATGGAGGAACTTTACACCTTGGCTTTACTGATGAAATTTTTTTATGTTTCCTATAATTCATGACAACTGCTTCTATTCTAGTGCTTGGTTTGTCATGGATCTTCAAACTTTTATCCCTCTGTTGTGGAATTTTCACTACTTCCATGAAAGGAAAATTAATTCTTAACATGGTCAAATTGTCAATCACATTATAGGTCATATGTTGTGGATTATTTTCTTGATTAGCAACTATTTTTTTCTTTGCTATCTCTGTAACATTTTCTTTTTCTTTTTCGACAACCTCTTTTATTTTGAATTTGTTTACTTGTGATCTCATTTGAAAAACATTTTCTTGTAGAATGTTAGACTCTTATTGTTCATTGAAAATGTAAAAGGATGATTCACCTTCATCCATCTGTACTGATTCAATAATTTCATCTTGAATTTGATCGACCTCCTGATCATAATTCTCAAAACTTTCTTCCAACTCCACGGCATTATGGTTCATCACTCTAGGTTCCCTTTGCATGTGCTCTTCATTTTTTTTGTCTATATAATGTCTCATTCTTTTTTATCAGACATGGTTTCTTATTTTTTCCTGGACATGAATTATTGAATTTTGATTTGTAGGAACAAAAGTTTTAGCTCTTCTTAATCTCGCTAGCTTGTTTTGCAATTGTCGAATAGTTATATTCATTTGAGCTATTTCCATTCTTTACTTTGTTTCTTGAGTTGTGGATGGACCATTTTTACATTAGGGATGGCCCCATGAATAATTCCTCCACCAAATCCTCGATTTTAAACTTTTCTACATGTGGATGGTCCTTGATCTGATATGGAAAGAGTGTTCATTTGCCTCTAAAATTTTCCTAAGATGATCTCAGGATATGCATTTATTTGTCTCGAACAAGAATTCATCCATTTCCATTGATTTGTGAATAGATTCATTTAAATTGTTTATTCCTGAGGATTTTATGGAATAATTTACATTTGAGGGCATCACATTCTTATAAAAACCAAATATAACATGGGAATTTGGTTGTTGCTCCTCTATAATTTGATTCAACATCTTGAAAAATCTTAAATCAAAGTCTTTGGTTCTTTCACCCTTTTTAAAATGAATTTGAGTGAATTCTATAAGCAAGGTATGGTATGCAACTAGGGGTGCATACATAGTGAGGAACATGTTCTACAAAATGATGAAATTGATTGAGCAATGTTGTTACAAATATTGAAAATTTCTAAAGTTGGTGTCTCTCACTAAAATTTATGTCAGTTGCGCTAACTTGTTTTAGAACCTTGTCAACTGGCATTCATGAACCTGGTGTAGACATTGATATACTTTGCATTGGGCTTCGACATTCAACCCAAGAGGAGGCTATCTTTATTTATTGAGATCTGTGAAATGTTAGCCGATATGCCATAAGTAACAGAGCTGCATTCTGTACTAGATGCATATGTCCCTGTCATGAAATTTAAGTTCAATGGAATATCGATAGATCTACTTTATGAAAAAACTCTCTCTTTGGAAGATTCCTGAAGATCTAGACATCTGCCAGGATTCTATAATGCACAACGCTAACGAGTAGATTGTTCGTAATCTTAAGGGATATAGAGTGACTGATCATATTTTATGTTTGGTACCAAATATTTAGGATTTTCGAACTATACTTAGGTATATGAATCTTTGGGAAAATCGATGTGGTGTTTATTTCAATGTAGCATGTTTTCTGGGGGGTGTTAGTTGGACATTACTTTTGGCCAGAATACACCATCTCTACCCAAATGCATTACCTAGCATGTTGGTGTGTCATTTTTTGAGTCTATACCCAGTGTGTTGGACAACTGAGAGGGGGGGGGTGAATCAGTTGTTACCGTGCTTAAACAATTATGCTTATTTTAAATTCTTTACAGAGCACTCAATGACAATAAAAAAAATGCAAGGAAGTAAGCAATAGAACATTCAACATCATTCACACATATGCGATACACAGAGACAGATATTTCCTAGGGAAACCCATAAAGGGTAAAAACCTCTTCTTCTTTATATGATAAGTAATTTTTACATTCTGTACATTATCATACATATGAGCTCCAAATCATTGTGAGGATACAACCTCTGTTTTGCAAGCTGCAACTTGCTGAGAGCACCAACTCTCTATTTTCTCTATCACCTACTAGAAGGAAGAACCAACTCCCTGGTTTCTCTAGCACCCACTAGAAGGAAGCACCAACTCCCTGGTTTCTCTAGGAAGCACCAACTCCCTGGTTTCTCTTGCACCCACTAGAAGGAAGCAACAACTCCCTATGTGTTCCAGCACTAGCTGGATGGAAGCACCAACTTCCAGTCACACAGGCACAAACCTCTAAAACAAAGAACAACAGTTCTCCCTTACACCACCCTACAACCTGGTTTCTCTAACTGCAATCAGATGGAAGCTACAAATCCCTGTGTTCAAGCACCCACTTGAACCTTTGAGGACAATAGTCCTCCCTAGCACCTCCCTAGCACCCTAAAATATAAAGTTTGCTATCTATAAATTTATCACAGTGATACAATATTTATTAATGGCTTACTGGTCTCATCACTGTTCTGCTACACTGCTCTGCTCTACCTGCATCAGTATCTTCCTGCACCCCTTCCTTATGCTTTATGTTCTTCTTCCTTTTATGCTCTATGTGCCATGTCCCTTCTATGCACCATTCCTCTTTTGTGCATTTCAGTTGCTGCACTTTGCCTCATTATACACACCTAAATCACTCTCAACAACCCCTAATATCTTCTCTATTCTGCATTTTTATTCTCTCTGTTCATCTTATGCATCCTCTATTCACAATGCTTTTGCATGCTCTTCCCATGTTGAGTGCTCTGCCTAATCATCATTACAAATCTTCAACTTCTATGGCGGTTAAACCCATGCGTCCATCATCACTGGGTGTTATGCCGAGATTCCTTAGCCTCTCCAGTAGTCGAGACTCTTCGTCTTCTCTATCACAGTCGAGCTCATTCCCTTTGTTGCAGTTCCAGGCTGCAACGGTATTACATCTGTCAATAGACTCTATGAACAATATTCATGCCACTAGAAGATTCCTCGAGACTCTTCATCTTCTCTGGCAATCACCCTGAAGTCTCTTCGAGTCCTATGACAGAAACCATCATTCGTTTCACACAGTTACACTGTGAACCTCCAAGAAAACGCATCAGCAACTGAATCACCAACCATCCAAGAGTCATGATTCAGTTCTTCTAACTGAATCATAACTGATTGATTAACTGTGAAGAGCAACAATATCCCTTCAATCAGATTTCCAAGTATCCAACATCGTTGGATTACAAGAACAGGGTCTCGCATTGATTTCGCCATTTCGCATTTTGGCATTTTGGCATTTCGACATTCCTATGGTGAAGATTCTCGACTCTTCATGTTACGATTGTTGAAAATGAGCTTAGCTTGGTGCTAGCTCCTCCCTCTCACATGACCACTGACGGTGACCACAACCTACAACAAAGGTGTTTTTTGCATTTCAACATTTCACGATTTCGCATGTCGCGAATTCTTGTTGCGAGGCATCTCGACTCTCCAGGTCATGATCTCTGAAATGGAGCTTGGTTGCACTAGCTCCTGCCTCCATCTTCTATAGATGTGACCACTGGATGTGACCACAGCCTTATTCGAAACTGCATTTCACAATTTCGCGTTTCACGAATTTGTTGCGAGTCACTCGGAATCTTCCAACTCTTGATCATGAAATGGAGCCTTGAAAATTGCAAGATCCTTCCTTCACATGCCCACAATTGTGACCAAGCGTTTATCCATAAAGTGCTTTCACGATTTCGCATTTCGACATTCCTACATTTCGGCATTCCTGTGGAGAAGTATCTCGACACTCCAAGTCACAAACCCTGAAATGATCGGTGTTTCGCATTTCGCAACTTCAGGACTCTTGTGATGAAGAGTCTCGACTCTTGACTCCTCCAACTCCCGGTATCCGAATCTCCAAAATGGAGTCAGATCAATGGTCCACAATTTTGATGATTCGACGGTCCAGATCTTTTCGTGATTTCTCATATCGCGAGTTCCTACCATGAGTTTCTTCCTTGACTCCTCCAACTCTCAGTATCTAGAATTACAAAATGGAGTCAGATCAATGGTCCACAATCTTGATGATTTGACAGTCCAGATCTTTCTTTGATCAATGACTTAGATTAAGTCATGGTTTCGCATTTCACGATTTCAACATTCTTGTCGTGAGTGTTCTTGACACCTCCAACTCCCGGTATATGAAACCCTGAAATGGAGTCAGATCAACATATTTTGGCGTTTTTCATTTTTCCATTTCGACATTCTTGTCGTGAGTGTCCTTGACACCTCCAACTCCTGGTATCTGAAACTCCGAAATGGAGTCAGATCACCATATTTCGGCGTTTTGCATTTCGCTATTTCGGCATTCTTATCGTGAGTGTCCTTGACACCTCCAACTCCCAGTATATGAAACCCCAAAATGTCGTGGTTTTTCATTTCACAATTTCATCATTCTTGTCGTGAGTTGCTTCCTTGACTCCTGGATTTTTCTCTTCTGATCTTGCCATGTGATCATTGTTGTGATGTTGGTCTTGATCTTTGCCATCAATGAAAAACACACATACTTTGCCTCTGTCTGAAAAACATGCCAACAATCTCCCCCTTTGGCATTGATGGCAACCCCTTGAAGAACATCCAACTATACCACTGTAACATCCTTTAAATTACCACACTTTCTCCCCCTTTGACATCAATGTTAAAGAAAAAACACGCTCCCCCTGAGCTGTCACAGTACATACTCCCCTTGTCAACTATGAGTAGCTTAGAAATACAACATATATTCAATAAGTACTCCCCCCTGACCAGGTGACCAGTTTAAGCGAAAGAAGTTATAAACCCCAAATTTTGACGAAGATATCCAAAAGGGGTCGCTGCTAATGGTTTAGTAAAGATATCAACGATCCGTTATGTGGAAGAAATATAATTCAGTTGAACAATTTTGTTTGTAACTTGTTCTCTGAGAAAATGGTATTTTATTGGAATATGCTTAGTCTTGGAATGAAGAACAAGATTCTTGGAGACACTAATGGCACTGGTGTTATCACAGTGAATTGTAATCAGATCAATATATTTTACCTTCAAATCTACAAGAGTTTGTATCATCCACAAAATCTGAGTGCAACAAGTAGCAGCAACAATGTACTCTGCTTCTGTAGTTGATAAGGAAATAGATCCTTGCTTTTTACTAAGCCATGCTACTAATGAGTCACCTAGAAAGAATGCTCCTCCACTGGTGCTTTTTCTCTCATCAACACAGTTTGCCCAATCTGCATCTGAATAAGAAGTTAACTGAAAATTTTGATTTCTGGGATACCATAGACCATAAGTCATTGTTCCCTTCAGGTATTTGAATATCCTTGTGACAACTACCAAGTGAATTTGTTTAGGAGAATACTGATAATGACCTACCATTCCAACAACTTGCATTATATCAGGATGGGATGTTGTGATGTATAGAAGACTACCTATCATTGATCGATATGTCCTTTGATCAACATCAAGTGACATATCAACTTTACTGTGCTTGCAACCAACCACCATAGGTGTACTAACAGGAGAGGAATCCTCCATCTAAAATTTCTTCAACATCTCTTACAAATATTTTTCTCGAGAGATAAATATTCCCGCAGAACTCTGATTTACTTATAAAACAAGAAAATATGACAGTTCTCCTATCATGGACATCTCAAACTCTATTTTCATAGAGTTATCAAACCACTGGACAGATGATTCATTAGTAAAACCAAAAAATAATATGATCTACATAAGCCAAAACAACTAGTAGATTATCACCTTCAGACTTAATGTAGAGATTGTTGTCAACAATACCTTTCTTGAACCCTTTGTCTTGTAAAAATTTGTCCAGTCTATAATACCAAGCTTGTGGTGCTTGTTTCAGTCCATATAAGGTCTTCTTCAGCTTGCAAACATAATTAGGATTATCTGTCAATGAGAATCCTTCAGGTTGCTCCATATATACTTCTTCCTCTAGATCTCCATTAAGAAAAGCTGACTTAACATCCATATGATACACTTTAAAGTTCTTATGGCATGAATATGCAAGGAACATTCTAATGGCTTCCAATCTTGCCACTGGTGCAAAAGTTTCATCAAATTCCTGACCTTCAACTTGTGCATACCCTTTAAAGAACAATCTGGCTTTATTTCTAACAACTTGTCCTTTTTCATTCTTTTTATTTTTGAACACCCATTTAGAACCTAT